>LTAE01006471.1:0-25280 GCA_001647135.1 Pontederia paniculata
CCCCCTCTTGGTGCCATTCTAGATCCTACACCTTGATGCATAATGAAATGAGTAGTCATATTCTAAATCCTTCTTTAGAGCATCAAGTTTGATTGTATCACGGAGTGTTATCAACATTATCTTTCCACCAATCAGAGTTTGATTCTGTTGCACTATATCCTGAAGAAGATTCTGTTTGTCAATCCTTAAATAAGTAAGTGGTCCTTTCTATTTCCTACTTAAGGCATCGACCACAGTATTGACCTCACTTGAATGGTACATGATAGAAAACTCAAAATTTTTGAGAAATTGAAGCCATCTTCATTGCTTCATATTCAATTGCTCTTGAGAGAACACATAATTTAAATTCTTGGTATCTATGAACACTTCAAATATCTCTCCATACAAATAATGGTGCCATATCTTCAAAGCAAAGACAATCTCCGCTAACTCCAAATCGTGAGTTGGGTAATTCACTTTATGCTTCTTTAGTTGTCTCAATGCATATGCTACAACTTTTCATGTTGCATTAATACACAACCAAGACTGATGCCACAAGCATCACTATCAATGACAAATCCTCCACTTTCCGAAGGGATAGTAAGCATGAGTATGATTGTGAGTCTTAAGAGTTTCAAAAATCTCGTTTCACACATGGATGTCCATTTAAACTTCACTCATTTCTTTGTGAAATAAGTCAAAGGAGATGATATCTTAGAAAAATCTTAAATGAACATTCGATAATATTTGGCTAATCCTAAGAAACTCCAAATTTTCATCACCTCCTTTGGCCTATTCCATTCAACAATGGCCTCTACTTTGCTTGGACCCACCATATTCCCAATCTTTGACACAATATGTCCTAAGAACATAATCACCTTCAGCCAAAAATCACACTCAGAGAACTTGACATATAGCATGTGTCTTCGTAGTGTGCCTAATATAATCTTTAAGTGCTCTTTATGTTCTTCAAGACTCGACAAATAGATCAAGATGTCATCAATAAACACAATGACGAACTTGTTTAAATAAGGCCTAAAGATCCTTCATAAGATTCATAAAAGTAGCAGGAGCATTCATTAGTCCAAAAGACATAACGAGAAATCCATAATGTTCATACATTGACATAAAAACGATTTTCAGTATATCTTGTTCTTCAACCTTTAATTGATGATATCCACTTTGAAAATCATTCTTCGACAACATCGATGCATATGATGATTGGTCAAACAAATCATAAATGCACGACAAAGAATACTTGTTCTTGGTTATTGCCTTGTTCAACATCCAATATTCAATACAAAGGTTGTAGTGGCTCTTTCTTCTTGATGAATAAGATCAGTGCAACTCATGGTGATGTACTAGGTATAATAAAATCCTTGTCTAGAAACTCTTGTAGTTGATTCTTCAACTCATGCATCTCGACAGATGGTGCTTTTGAGATTGATTGCACTTCTAGTAGCATCTCAATTGTTAAATCGATATCCCTATGAGGTGGTATTCCAAACAAATATTTGAGAAACACGTCTATAAACTCCTTTACAACATCCACAAGCTCTCGCATTAATGATCATTGTTTGTTATAACAACACTTGCTAAAAAATCTCTACATCGTTATATTAATATCTTGGTGGTTTTTATGGCCGACACAAGTACATTACTTACACTCGATAAAATTCCTCAGACGATTACATGGGGTTCCTTAGATGCTCCTATCAACATTTTCTTTTCTCTACACATGATGTAAGCATCATGCAATCCATGCCTAAAATTATGACATAGTCGGTCATGGGTAAGATTATTAAATCAATGATACTCATAAGAGTTGTTACTTGTATAAGACAATACATAGTCCTAGATTTCACTTCAAGTATGTTAGAGAAAGTGATAAACACAAAAGAGTGAGTAGCTCTAAAATAAAAAAAAACTCTTAAATGGTGACATGCTCTGTACACATTACATGATGTACTTTAACATGCGTGTTAAATTGAAATGAAACCAACGGGGGATTTGGAGGTCTATGACTAACTTTTTCCAAACACGAAATAGCTAAACATCGACGTTCTAACTTTATTAGACACATTGATTTGGAAGCTCCATTATTCTTTCTTGTGTAATCCTACAGTTCAAGATATACATCTCCTAAGTGTCGAAAAGGTACTTGGTCTGAACAATCAACACATGAATGACCCTCTTCCTGCAATTTAAATGGTAAGTAAAAGATGAGAAAAGAGGGGAATAAATGGATCCATCGAGCATGCTATCTCCACTCACCGCATAATGGCTCCGGATAGTTGTCTCCTTTACTGAAAGTGCCAAGAAACTTGCAGAAAATAAACAAAATAATAGAATGTCAATGAAATAATATTTAAAAAAAATACATATTTCCTGTAATTACAAAAGTAGCTCTACTAGTCTAGTGTTCCGCCCCTAGGTGAGAAAAAAAATCTCGCTTCCACAGACAGTCTGCACATGTAACCTTGCCATTGAATCGAATGAATAAGGTTGTGATTAGCATATACAACATACATCATTCCCACTTATGGAATGTAATGGTCGGTAAGTTTCTAGGCTCCCAATGCCTGCAAAAATGTACCCAACAGACGCCCAAATCATTGGACACAATGTCTTATAAGATAAAGAAGCCGACCATTTCGTTCAAGCCACTCCAGATGCAGAACTCATCATATTTATCTGTTGTGAAATAGGAAGAGGAATCACTGAGTATTAATGTAGCCAAATCTAAAAGTTAAGAATACATGAGAACACAAGAAACAAGTGGTACCTTGTTAACAAGCAAATCGACTTGTTCTCGGTACATTTCCTTCAGGTCAACAATATCAGCTCGAAGCTCCTCCAACTGCAAAAGATTTTCCAATTTAATAGCCATATAAAATGAGATGAACTTGTCACTGGACGCATGAATTTCAACAATGAAAAACATGATGATACTACCTAACACAGGATAAGAAAATGATTAGTGTGATATTGCACCTCAAAAAAAGACACATGAAGCATGAGATTCAAAAACCACTGCTCACCAGAATGCTCCATATATACTATGAATAATAACATAGTTTCGTCCGATCAAGAGTAATAGGACCAAGTCCACCCATTTATATTTGGCACACAGTAATAGGAACCCAAATATCCTATAAAAAGGTGTTTCTTTTTTTATATGGGAACTGGCTTCTTTTGTGTTTTGTTAACAAGAAACAACTTGTGTCTTTCAAGAAAGAAGTCACAAGTCACAACTACAATAAGCACTTAAAAGTATATATTGTCATAAAGAAATGAAGCATCCGGACTGGGCCATAATACTTTATGCAATGTGTTCTTCCCAAATGTGAGTTGATTACAAATGGCAGTGATGATTAAAAAATCATTTTCCATTGAATGGGCAATAGATTATTCTTTTACGTTAACTCCAAAGTCCAAACATTCCTCCTCAAGCATGGACTGTTTGCAATATAGACTGACCTAAACTTGAGATCCAAACATTTTTTTCTTGAGATATAAACATAATAGGATGGGCATTATTTTTTAAGCGTGGCGCAAAAAAGATTCACGTCTATGCCCTCTCGCTCAGATACCATATTATTTTTTATTAATAAATTCATGTAAAAAGCTTACACTTGCAGAACAGAATTTTGTAATATCCAACTTGAACTCAAAGGGACAACTTGGGATGGCTCAATCATGTAAGTTGTTTGATCTTTTACAACGGACATGATTCGAGATATTAAATATTCCTAGAGAAATAAACCTTTTAATTCTTTCAACAACAAATACTACAAGCTCATTCAGTTGATATATGACTCTGAGGTGCTGAAGCAAACTCGATCAAGGTAAACAGAAACACTGGACACAGATGTCACATGGTCCAACAGACACACTTTCAGCTCGTCAAGAAAGAATTGGAGACAATTTACACCGCTTATCAGAGTCAAATACAGATGCTCGTTAGCAAAAAAAGTAACATTTAGGTTAACAATTCATCTGAATGATTTTAATCTCAACCATTCTCAATGGTTAAATCTTAAAAATTAAGACTTGTATTTTGTGAAACCAAAAGCTGGTAAGTAGTGCAAAGACAAAAATCATTACCTCTTCATCACGTTCACCCATAAGTTCCAGTGCTGAAGAGTGTCTTCGCCTTAAAGCTTCAAGCTCTGCTCGTAAGCTTGGCAATGCAACAGCTTCTGCTCGTAGTTTTTCACACTGCTCATGAAGAAATGCATAATTGCTCTCGAGAATCATACATAAGATTACAGAAAAAATTATCTGAAAATTTACCTGCTCTGTCATTTTAACTAGCTCCTCAGCTAAGGAATCACGGATAGACTCCAATGAACCCTATAAATAGAAGTAGTTAAAAGAGGATATTATAACAGAATTTGCCAATAATTGCTAACTGGGAACTTTAAATTGAAACAATTATATTTGGGGGCATTTGGGGAGGTGAAAGCCGATGAATATAAGTAACAGAGGCAGTTATATCACAAATCCATCAACGAAATGCTCAAAGTGAGCATTTCAAACATTGTAGAAACAATAACTAATGTTAAAAAGAAAAGACTGTTGGAGATTACAGGTGGAGATTGATTACTCAAACCTATTTCCACAGATCCATCAATCTTGTGGATTTTTTGGGGATATATGTGCAATTTGTCTATCATGTAGATTGTTGCCCTAGCCCCATCATATATATATATGATGTTTTTGTAGCGGCTTATGTACCGTGTCATCTAACACCAAAAAATAGTGAAACCACTCTCTGATGGCAATGGATATAGATCATCTCCAAACCACATAAATCTGTGTGTTTTTCTATGTTGTTTCTTGTGTGTTTCTCTCTTTATGTTCTTCAATTCTCAACAAAGATTTCAAAGAAAAAAAGAAAATAAAGGAAAGAACACCATTCATGTAGTAATGAAAAAGTGAATGGCTTTCTATCCTAAACTCCCAAAATTTAGGAAAGAACACAAGACCATACAGATGGGTGAGGGTGTGGCTTATGACGCAAACAAAATTGGGTCACACCCACTTGAGATATCACAAAAATTCCTTTAACACATAAAATAATTGCACTAATAGTAAGTTAACCTACAAGAGGTTACTTGAATGTCCAATCTTCCTGTCCCTAGAAACTAACAAGAATTCAGATTAGATATACATCGTTCATTAAGGCTACTCTTAAGCATTAAACATACTTGAATGTCCCTTTTAAAATAAATATTTCTTTATGCATGCATTCATGGTTTGAGTGCTTAGACAAACAGGGCGCTTCAACACTGATATTCATTATCAGTAAAGGAAAAGACATTTGCAGTTGGACAAAAAGTTAGTTTTGAGGTGTGGATAGGTTCTGGGGCCTCGAGGGTATCGACACATCAGGAGTGGATAGGTTCTGGGCATCACTACGGGGCACGGGCACACACATCAGCTCGGGTTGGCGGCAGATTTGGGCAGGCGCCGTGGCGACCGCCTGGGAAGTATGGTTGCAAAGGAGTCATACAATTTTTCGGGAAGAGAGGTGCTACACAGAGAACATTGTACACAGTATCTCCTCTTTGATGAGGGAATGGGGTTTTTCATAGTCTTTTGCTTTCTTATTTTTGGGCAGACTTGTAGCCCCTCCCACACACTTGTACATTCTCTAGTTTTCTCTTAATACAAATGGATGGCTACCAATCTGTGTAGTCATCCTCTTTTTACTCAAAGAAAAAAAAGTTAGTTTTGAGGCACAAAAGTTACAGAATAATATTATGGGAACACAATGTAAGAGAACGAAAACCAGATGCATAAGCTAACTAGTTGACCAAAATTTGATGCAAGTCTGGTGGAAGCATATCTTGTTTTCAAGTCATCAATGTTTGAGGTGTTTTCAAATGATCAATGAACTAAAATTGTAGGCACAATCAGATTTCGGAATTTGCAATGAGAATTATCATAGACACTAGAGTCCAGCATTTTTGACATACAAAGATTATCCTATTACGACATAAAAGGTAGAGAGTTCTGCATTCCATACCAAGCGGGACATGTATGATGAGAGTTCCCCATCCTTTTGTCGTAATGCAGCTTCAAATGCACTTGGTGTCATTGTCTTCAGAAAATATGGTGATAAATTTGTTTCACTAGATATTCTTCTCTCTGGGAAAATATTATCAGATGAGTCTAAAGATGCTTGCAAAAAAATGCTTTCTTCAATGGCATTAGAACTTCCGGTACTTGAAAGCTTCCGAAGAGGCATATTACCTGCACATACAAGAAGATGCAGTCTACTATAACAAGAATTGTAAATGTAGTAGCAGTACCATTCACAGCAACAAATCAAAAGGAAAAAGAGATGATTACTGGATGGAACTTGATTGACAGTGACAGGGGTTTGACGGGATAGAGATTTCTCGAGTTCAGCTTTTGCAGCTTTCTCCCTTTCCAGTTCCTGAAAATGGACAACATATTAAATTTTCACTACATACAATTTCATTCAGCTTCAATTAACAAAATCCTGTTAGAATATTAGAGAAGTATCAGGCATTCTCATAAATAACTAAATATGTCTATCATCTTTTTCCCCGTTTTGGGTAAGTTGGACAATTGGAACAAGCAGGTGATGTTGTTGAAATGATCTCCCTCCTCAGTGCTTGCAAGTGTGTCATCAATTTACCAGTTAATCTTTTAGGTTTATAATCCTTCCTATTGTTGATGCATCCTAGTCTTAACAAGTGTGGTTACCAGTTTCATATCTGTAGCTGGCAAAGAGCACTTGACAGTGTGCCTTGTCAGGTGAAGTTGAAATTGTTAAGAATATAAATATAAAGATGTTGCTCTTCCTAAAAGCTTAAGTTTTTTGAATTGCTGACAGCACATCTAATTTAATATGGTATCAAAGCCAGAGGTTCTGAATTCAAATATCGATATTGCTCGTATTAAAAATTAATTTTCTCCCTTAGTTGTCCACGTGATGGGTTTTGGACTACACCAAAGTTGTCAGCGGCCCACACATGAGGGGAAGTGTTAATAATATAAATATAAAAATGTTGCACTTTCTATTGGCGTAAGCGTTTAGAATTGTTGGCAATAAATCTAATTTAATAGAAATGATCTCCCTCCTCAGTGCTTGCAAGTGTGTCATCAAAGTTAAATGCTTGCCTGTTTGAGCTTACATTGACTCTGAAGAGACAAGCCAATCCAACCAGTCAGACTAAGATCTCAGTTATTATGCTTCGCTCATAACCGGACAAGGTTTGAATGGAATGGACCAATCAAACCTGGTCTAACTAGGTTGAACTGAGTTGAACTGTTCAGTTCAACCTCACCCTCCTATACAAGATGTCTTTTAGAATCCTAGTTAGGTAAAAAAATAAAATTATTGATGATTATGTTTTTTTTTAATATGCATCTGCAGTTAAAATTTCATGAAAATGTAAAGAACTAAATCTCATATCATTGATCGTTTTCAAAAAAATATTATACCACTGATGTTTGGTATACTATACATTTGCATCCGATATAGTTATGTGGCTTAACTGATATGACTGCTTCAACACGACCTGACAATTTTTCTTGTTCTGAAAAGACTGGTTTGCACCAGATACAATAACCAAATTTGATCCATGTGAACAAAGCACTCTAGTATAGTCACTATCTGATATACTTGTGACTATCATTGAAAATTAGAACCACCATCATTTAAGGAATCCAAATACCAAGAAGCTAACAACTATAGATTACCTTCTCTAAGAGCTCCTTGCGAGTCATTTCTTCTTGTATCTGCTTTTTGTGTTTAGCCCTAAGTTCTTTTATTTCATCTTCAAGTTGTCTTGCCCGGCCCTCTTGAGTTGCTGCTTCCTCCTTTGCAATTAGATATTCTTGTTTGCCTTCGGATGCTCTCTGCCTCTCCTTTTCAAGCGATCTGCTCAGCTGTGTTTGTTCTGTTCTGAGGCATGTAATCTGAGCTTCCACAAAGAAATGTGAGTAATTTATTCATGACTCTTTTTCTTTTTGAGAAAACTGTACGCATGGCTGTTACTTCTGGAATAAAGGCAAGTACTGTTGGAAAGTCAGCAATGTAATGGAACATCAATGCCACAAACCTGAGTTTCTAAAACAGTAATTCGAGAAAGACTTTGAGATAAACGATCATTAAGTGTTCGCTCATTCTCCTCAGCTGCAGCAGCTTTTGCTTCAGCCTCCTGAAAAATGCAAGCTTGATAGAGTTAAGGGATTGCAGTTGTTCAACATACATCTGAATATTGGGAGATGGTACCAATGAACATTTTTAGTTACATATTAAACTAAGAAATGTAATGAATGTTGCATATGAACAATCGCATCAAGATACTCAAGTTTCAAAACAACAAATGAGCCACTTGAATTATCTATTCTTTCTTCGGTCAAAATTATATAATCATTTAGTTCCAAAATGCAACATCCTTTTTGTTCTTTTTTTTTTATAATCATCCTTTTTATTCATGGCAATAAATTATGTAAAAAGCATATTCTAAGACATTCAAAACAGCTAAAAAACTGATAAGGACAGGAAGAAATCAATGACCCAAAAGTATCAAAAAAGATGTTAACCTGTAGACGGGAGTTTAGAGCCCTTTCCACACCAGCCCAAGCTTCTGCCCTTCTGGCAGCTGTCTCCTGTTCCAATCAATAGTTTAGAGTCCTTTGAAAAGTAAAGTTCTCTAGAAAATGACCTGCTATAGTATTTTGAAACAGTACAGATATTGGTTGGAAGGGAAGAAAGAGATAAATGAGAAGTGTGCAAGAAGGTTTAAAAAAAATATTTACCTGCATTGCTTCAATCTGTCTCAGAAGTGGCCTAGTTGAGTCTGGAATTTGTGTGATCAATTCATTGTAACGGAGCTCACTTGCCTAGATTAGCCGATCGAAAACAGCAAATTATCTTTATAAACACATTTAATAAAAAGTGAATTGAAATTAAAAAGATATAGAGAAACACCAAATACTTGATAGCGTTTCTGAAGATCATCAATATCCCTTCTGAGCATTTCTTCTTTGAAAACAGCCTGTAATAATTCATGCAGTAAATTCCTTGTTTAAAAAATAAGTTGCCTTGACACACGTAAGCGGGTCACAATATCAATAATCAACAGGCACCTGCTGCTCTGTTCTACTTAATGAATGCCTCAGCTCCTCAAGCGTCTGAACCAACATTGCTTCACGTTCATCTGCTTCCTTCAAGCGACTCTCTAGTTCAATTCTAGCTTCATTGTTTACTCGGGCCTCTGCTAATGCTTCAGCCTCCTTGGCTGCATTAAGAGCATTCATATAAAATTCCTTTTGAGAAGAAAGTTCTGCTTGGTTTTTCTCAATGGTTTCCTGCAGTAACTTTTCAGTTGCTGCCTTGTCTCTTTTGATACTCTCTACTTTTGCCTCCTCAACCTGAAAAATCAAATTAAAGTCAACTGATGCTTCTACCCAAGAGGAAATTATCTATATCTATGCTACTTTGGCAACTTAATGTAGTAAATATTTATAATATTCTTTTGGATATGGATTATACCATTTAACTTGCCTCAAATTATTGTGGATTTCCAGATATACTTCTAAGGTATGAAACCGGGCAGATGTAATCTTAAAGTTTTTCAAATCAGTCGAAACATCTGGTTTAGCCTAATTTATCACTAATTATTAATTTAACAAGTCTTTTTCACCCCAATTTAAAAATATATTATTATATCTTTGTTTAAATACTTGGGATCAATTATAGTTTAAATATTTGGGATCAATTATAGTTTAAATACTTGGGATCAATTATAAGACAAAATGATGAGATTGATGATGATGCTAACCATAGAATTCAAGCTGGTTGGTGTAAGTGGAGGAAAGCTACTGGAGTCCTTTGTGATAGGAAAGTACCTCATAAGGTTAAAGGAAAATTCTACCGCACTGCTATAAAACTAGCAGTGTTATATGGTAGTGAATGTTGGGCTATGAAGGGACAACGTGAACGTAAAGTGGGGGTAGCTGAAATGAGGATGTTGAGATGGATGTGTGGTCATACTAGAAAGGATAGGATTAAGAATGACCATATACGTGAACAAGTCGGAGTGACCCCTATTAACGAGAAGATGGTAGAGAATTGTTTGAGGTGGTTTGGTCATGTTCAGAGAAAGTCATTAGATGCGTCAGTAAGGAGAGTAGATCAAACAATCTAGAGTCCGATCAAAAGAGGGAGGGGGAGACCAAGGCGAACACTTGGCGAGCTAATAGAACGAAATCTATTGACGAATAATATACCCAAAGATTCAGTTACTGATAAAGCGCAATAGCGTCGTATGATCCATCTAGCCGACCCCACCTAGTGGGATAAGGCTTTGTTGTTGTTGTATATCTTTGTTCAATTTCTTTAAAAAATAATATTGAAAAATAAAAAAAAATGGAAGGCGGTGCTCAAGAGGGGAGGACACCCTCCCCAATGCCATTGGTGAGCTCCCGACGAGCTCGTACATGGGTGAGCTCACTGACGATCTTGCATGTAAGTACCTTGGTGATTTTGCAGGTGAGGTTGCAAGCTCACGTCTCGAACTCCAATGAGATCATCAGCTTGATGATAGAGGGAGAGGGAGAAAGAGAGAGATGGCGAAGGTTCAGGGTCAAGTGATTAATGGGCTCGTTTATGGCTTCTGTCATCCTGCTTTAGAGAGACAGAGAGATGTCGAAGGCTCATGGTCTGGTGATCCATGGGGTTGCTTTATGGCTTATGTGTCCTGATTCAGCATGCCTGCAACATTTCCTGCACAGAAAGTTTGTCTAATGTTCTGTTTCTCATTTGTTTTCTTTCATGTTCTTAAAGAGGGAGAGGAGTGACATTGTTGTGGTCTCGAGCTTGCAAGTTCACATGTGGGTTTTCAGCTAATGCCGTGAGCACATTTGGAGCTCACAAGCAATATGGTGCGGGAGGGGCTCCATGATAAGATAGCATTTGTATTAGTTAAAAAAAAAGTAGTGAGCGGATTAAGAGATTGATGGGTGGTTATATTCATGTTCCCCATTATTAGTTATATTATATAGTTGTAGTAACTAACTATTCATGTTATAAATACATGACGGGTTCTAGCTTTATTTTCAGCCTTTGAAAAGCTTTTGTCATCCTCGTAATTGGAGTTTGGTCCACACCACAAGGAATATTTTGTTATGGAGATTTGTCCTCTCGAATGGACAAGTTATTAATAGGCATAGTGTTTAAGATTCTTGCACTTTTACCACTAATAATAATATATATATTTTCATTTTCATAGTCATATTTTCAGCCTCTATCACGCCGCCCTTCCCCTCTTTTGTTGCTCATAGAGGAGAAGAGGGCTGGGGCAGACCATCCATTGTTTAAAATCTTTTAATATTTTTTTAATAAGTTAAATAGATATATTTAAAAAGGGGCAAAAATGGCACTTGATAAATCAATAAATCAGAAACTAAAAGAAAACGGGACGGAAATAAACATGTTGACTATGTCCAATCGGAAAAAATTTAAAGTTATATCTATCCGGTTTTAAACATTAGGAATATACCCGGAAATTCGTGATTGTTTGAGGGAGGTCAAAGGAACTAACCCTTTAAATGTGCATTTCAGACAGTACATTAAGTTATTTTGGCAAGTTTCTTTGCAGATGAAAGTTGCGAACAATGCAATATTAAGACATACTACCTTAAAACTTTGTTAATACAATATTCTCCCAAATGCAATAACTTTAAAATTTCTTTTAATTCTAGAAACAAGAACCATACATTTTATGTGTTTTCTGGATTTTTCTCCACATCAACTCAAACGAGAATGACAATACAGAGACGCAACTCATAGATTAAAATTTTGAAAATGCTCGGCATGGCTTAGACCTTTATCACTTAATTACCTGGAGTTTTGAATTGAGGCGTTGCTTTTCTTCTTCAAACTCTCTGATCTGGATTCAAAATGGTATTTAATTTAACTGTACTTTTTCAAAGTAGCAAGATTATGATGAATAGCACAGGAAAAGGGTCAAAGCAAATGATTTAAGTGAACCTGTGCCCTTAGTTTCCTTATGGTCGCTTCTTGAGCAGCTTGCTTTTTAGATAGTTCTTCGCCTTTTACAGATTGAATAAGGCAGAGAAAAAGGTCAGTCATCCTACCAACAAGCAATCAAAACTACATTCTGAACCACACGAAAGTATACTCTTCTGAAAATCGACTTAATGCTAATGATGTACAGCAATGATAACGATGAATGCACAAATATCAATCTAGCTATTCTATGGAACAGTCAGCATATAATATTTGAGTAGCAAATCTGTATGAAAAATCTTTGAGCACGACAACACTTCCATTTATGAGGTATATGAAAATCTGGACTGCCTCTCTATGTTTTTTACTTCATTCTTTACCATGATTAACAATTATTGTTCATCGATCTACCCAAATCAGATATTCCAGGATTCATCAATGTCAATAATCCCCCGGCTAAGATAGACTGGCGCTAACTTATTTCTCCAATTAGGATTATTGAGTGAGTGGTTTATCTCTTGCATGAATATTATACCATGACATCATGACATTGAACTTGAAAGAACAATCATTAAGTATGATTAGCTTCCCGATCAACATGCAAACTCACTTCTTCATATCACAGTATTAGTAACAACGATATACTAAAATAGGCAAACCCACTTCCTTCAAGAAAAGGTAAACCCACTACAGTAATTTTGACTGGGCGGAGTTATGAGTCTTAAATGACCTTAATCTACTGATGTAATTTTGCCCCATATGAATAAAGTTGGATAAGAGCACCTGGCTCCCAGCCTTTACCTTCTCAAAAAAAAGATCCACTACAGTAGTTACACAATCTCCTCAAAAAAAAAGTAGTTACACAAATGCAATGAGCCTAAAAACAGAAGATTAAGGACTGCAACAACTATAAAAGATATTTTGAGAGTGACTATTATGTAGAGGATCTCTGATTAGATTTACCTTCTGCCATAACTTGACTGATTATCTCATCCTTTTCTTTTAAAAGAGCAGTTGCATCACTTTTCTTGTTTTGTTCTCTCCTTAATGTATCTCTTTCTCTGGTGAGTGCATAAACCTGCAACCAGTTTATCAGCAATACTGGACCATGACACAGAACTGCAATATATTACTCATAGCATGAGGCAGATCTTAACACAAATAAATTGTACCATATACCACAGTATATTACTAACAATGAATCATTTATCATATACTTGAAAATAC
This sequence comes from Pontederia paniculata, assembly GCA_001647135.1. Taxonomy (NCBI): domain Eukaryota; kingdom Viridiplantae; phylum Streptophyta; class Magnoliopsida; order Commelinales; family Pontederiaceae; genus Pontederia; species Pontederia paniculata. The sequence goes on from LTAE01006471.1 coordinate 13,226, forward strand.
ACTAACCTTTGTTCCAAAAGGTTAAAGCATAATTTTCATTTTTGAGAGGGAAAGAAATATTATCAATATTCTTCTAAGAAGTTATTATAACAAAAAGTAAAGAGTGAAAATATTTTAACAGAAACAATAATTTGGTTTCAACTTTAACTCCTATGTTTATGAAATAAACATGCTGAAGGACAGGTAAATCCATTCCAGTTCAAATTAAAAATCATCAAGGGAATGGCCACGTGATTATCTACATGAATCCCAGAGAACCCTATGAACATTTAATAGTAGATATCCAAGGTACTTCGTAAGAATGATAATACTGATAAAACAGCCATAAGACATTGTGTATTAATAGCTCAAAAGGAAAAAACATGATGCTAATATAAATAGAAGAAATAAATAACCGACAAAAATGTGGTATTTCATCCTCCAATAATAAAAGATTGTTTCTGCCATTAACCCCTCACTCATTTCAGGCTCACATTATAGTAGAAGTCATGCAACTTTTTTTGTTTCAATCATGAACCTTATTCAATGGAAGGATAGACAATACATATAAATAGAAGAATTTATCTTCTTTTAGAATCGACGGAAAAAATCTGGATATTGTTTTTGTCGTATTTTCATGAACTGTTTACAAATCATATAAAGCAAACTGGACGGGTACTTTGTGCCAAACCGGCAATGGGAAAGTTTGGGTTCCAAAACCATTTTGCTCGATCTTTTTATCATAGTGGTTTCCACTTGGCACAGGTATTAAAGAGGAAGTTATCAGGTCCCATCTGCTGAAACAGAGGAGGGGAAGAGAAACCGCTCCCTTCCTTTCCCTCATAATCAGCGTTTTAAGCAGCGACTAAGTAGCAATGCAGAGTTGAAGTGTTTATGGTTTTTTCTTTATTATTCTTTTACTATTTTTTTCAGCCATTACAACACCAAGGAGACGCAATGGCATCGTATGATACATGTAACCGACCCCACCTAGTGGGATACGGCTTTGTTGTTGTTGTTGTTGTTGTTGTTGTTGTATTACAACACCAAGGAGATCACAAGTCCATATATGTGTTCTTTCCTTATATGTTTCTTCAAATCTCTCGAGTGCAAATTAAAGTAAAACTAAAACCCCCATTGCTCTAGTTAAGCTGCTAAACCGGAGGTTCGGATTCACCCAGTATGACAGCTTTAACATTTTCTCATGAAGATAATTTTTTTAGATCAAAAGGATGGCTAGCATGTTCTAGTAGTCCATAAACCCTATTTATTACAACTACGAATGTCTAAGGAGCTTCAAATATCAATAATACAACAATCAAAAAGCAGTATTTCTCAGTTCTTGTCCTCGAAAACTTTGCATGAAATGAAAAAATATCTTTGAGAAAAGGATGCCAGCATAAAGCTTGAAATAATGTTTCAAACAGGAATAAAGAATTAATTCCATAGATAAAAGGAAATTAAAGAGTAGATCACACCTTTCTCTCAAGAGATGACACCCTTTGATGATATTCATCACGTAATGAATCAATCTCTGCATCTGCTGACTTCCTCTGAGTATGACGATCAACATTATGAACAATAAGATAAAAAAAGATATGTTTAAGCAATGTTTGTCTGCATAACTATAGACATGGCATATTGCGCCAACCAACTAATATCAAGACAAAACTCAAAATTTAGCATGCTAGCTGACCGAAGATTAAAAATTATATATTGACAAGTTAGCAAACTGGAATGTATGACTCACCACTGCCTCTCCTATAAATGGCACTGTTATAACCAGTTAAAGAAAAGAAAAGGCAAGTAGGGAAACTGTTTTCACCTATTACATGCATGATTGATTTGAGTGATAATCAGAATAATTCTAGAAAAATGCAATTGATGCAGGTATATGATACATCATAATACAATGTATAACAACAATGAAGCAAGCAATAGAAATGCAAACACAAATATATTATCTATCACAGATAAAGGTCTCAGTTAAATTGGGCAAATTGATTCAGTGATGCAACCAACATCTAAGCAGATAGAGTAAAACTAACACCCATAAACTTTTTAGTTTTTTGTAATTTTCCAATGAAAATCCTTACTAGGTTATGATTCAAATTACGATAGTAATACACCTGACTTTAAGATAGTGCTTTAGTTTTTTTAGCTTGTTAACGCTAATTATATTTGCACATGGAATGGTGCTTCTAAAATCTAGAAGTAAACAAAACACCAATACAGAACAAAGATGGTTGATATTTCTTGACGGCATAAAGAACTAAAGCAGAGAGGTTCATACTCACCTTCATGTCCTCAATGATAGACTTTAACTGCTCATTATCAGTCATAAATTTAGCAATTTCATCAGCCTTAGCCTGCAAATTGACATGAGAAAGATTTATTAATTGGTTAATTCAATATGGAGGAAATGTACCAAAACTTATTACAGAGATGCATTAAAGGTATTACGAGATAAAACTATTTAATTTGATTTTTATTCATTACAGCTTGCTTCTTAAAATGACACATATTATGAGACACATAAATGACAAAGACATGAACATGTATCATCTGTTGGTACATTCCATCTGAGACAATGCAGATGCTCCGTAAGTATTTTATCCATCATCATGATCTTGCCTTCTTTGCATCAATGACAAGTCAATCATGGACAAGAAAATTTGTAAGCATGTTCATAATTCTGATAAAATTCCCCCAAAAAAAGTTCTGATAAAATTTCATTGATGAACTCATGAAACAGTGGACCACAAAAAACTTTCTGAAATTTGGCTGTCATTGCAAAACATGATGACAGGTTTGGATGACTATTGATCTCAAATAGTCATCCATTCCCTCTCTCAAATATATATATATGACAAGCACTCCAAGGATGGTAAATTACATTCCTTCAGTTATTGTATATAGGCACAAAATGATTTACTGTAAGAAACATATCCTGAAATGTTTAACAAATATTGCAAAAAATTAAGTTTTAGAAAAATCCTGTATTCTCCTTATATGGATATAATGGATATTATGACATAGTCATTCTAAAATGAGTACAACAAATTGCAGTTCCATCATTGAAGAAAAAAGTTTGGCCAACGCAAAATGGGGATTCATGTAATAGTTGAACCAAATTATCCATAGCACGATTACCTGGGCTTGCCTGGCTGCACCTTGCAATGCAGCTTCCATCATTTTCATTTCCCGTTTCATCCTCTCTACTTCAGCTAAAGGATCTATAGAAGCTGAGACATCCTTTGCTGTGATCATAGAAAGTTTTTCACCATGAAGTTCAGGTTCCTTTGCCTCAGATTTTGATTCGAACTGCTTACTAGATGTATCACTAACAGTGGGTAAAATTTTTGGAGGTTCCAGCTGAGTACGAGTGGAGGCTATTGACTCTTGAACAGTAGCATGGGACACTTCATTGGTATGATCATTGCTTGGCGTATCTACGGAAACCATGCCTGAAGAATCCGTTTCAGTGCTTACTTGCCCATTATTCACAACAGAAGAATCATCAACAAGATGTGCAGCTTCAGCTTCATTTTCATCATGTCTTATCTGTAAATCATTTGAATCGTGCAACTCATTAGCCACATAAGGAGCAATTTTGTCCAGATTTGAATCTCCAGGTAACAACAGAGAATCATCATGGACTTCATCTGATGCATCAGATTTCTTCTTTGAAATAGGAACATCATCTTTCACCTCCACAGACTGAGACATGGAAAGATCCTTTTCAGATTGATGGTTCAAATTTTCACCCACTATATCTTCATTGGATTTCGGAGGTTCGTCCACTGTAATATTGCTTTCAGGTGAGTCAACATCCTTAGTTTTGTTTGTATATTCTTCAGTTTTTTCTTCAGAGAGAGCAGAAGTTGTTTCTTCCATAGATGCATGTGTTCCTTCAGCTAAAATCATTTTAGGTTCTTCAACTGATGAAAGGTGCTTTACATATTCTTCTTTAACTGATGAACCGGAAGCATCTTCATCTCCCTTGTTACCCATAAAGGCCATGACAGGTTCAAAAAGTCCAATGCTCTCTGAGGTTGATGCCCACACTCCAGATCCTAGTGATCAAAAGAGCATATAAGATCAAAAGAGCATATAAGATAGGTAATTAATGAGTGTCAAAGTTTTTTTTTCCTAAGAAAAGTTAAACGTCATTTAAAACATCACACCTTTAAACTATTTAACAGAGAAAAATAATATATTGGTCTGTGTAAAGAATTAGCTAGAAATGCAGGCTTGGAAAGATAATTTGCGTAAATTTCATATGTATTGATTAGTTCTTATGCCATGATAGCCTTTCAATCTCTCTAAATAAGCAAGCATATGAATAAGTAAAGCTCAGCTCTCACATGATAAAGTGATCTCCAAATGGATCATATAACTAGTTCTTTGAAAACCTGCACAGCCAAACTTCATGGCAATGCACAAAATTCTCCCTCATAAAAAGCTATCAATTATTTTCCTAATCATATATTTTCAATAAATTTTCTGTTTTCAGAATGCAGAATTGCTCTTAAGCCCACGAATTTTATTAATCTACAAGAACGACATAAAACGGGAGCTAAAGGTATACCCTCGTCGTCAGCATCATTTTTCTCCTCCAATCCGAGTGCGCTGTCGAAGTTCTTCTCAATGTTCTTGACACTCTCACTCAGCTTCGTGACAGCGCCGGCCAGATCCGGGAAGCCCCCGAGGGAGACTTTCCCCAACCACGCCATCCCAACTCGCTAAGCCTCCCCTCAACACCTTCCAAGTCAAAATTTCCTGCTCAAACCCATCGATCTACTCTGCAACAGCAACCTACATAAGAAAGAACAACAAATAAGCAACAAAATTCCCCCAAATTCCGACCATTCCCGGGGAATCGCATCAACCCAAACCGAAATAAAACAGATTTAAGATCATAAAACGGAAACATACATTTAAACGAAACCAATTTGAGATTGAAACCAATCGAAAGCTACCGGGAACAGTTGAAGTGCAAAATTACGAAGGAAAATTCCTGGAAAAGAATTTAGCTCTGTGGATCGAAAGCAAACCCTAGATTTGATCAGACACCGACGAGATCGAAATGGGACGGGAAGTTGCGAGATTTGGATCCGGCGATCAACCAACGAATGGAACGCGGGGAAGTGTAAAGAGGGATGGAGGAGCAGAAGAAGAAGAAAGAAGCAAAAGAAAGGGAAAAGAAAACGACGACGGTGTTTGGGTTGGCCCACCAGCTTTTAGCTGCTGCCACCGTGGAAGCAGGACCCAGTTTATGGAAGCCTACTAGGCTCGCCTGTTCATAATGTTTAGAAGTTAGAACCCAACTTTTATCTGATTAATCAAATTAAATTATTTCATTAAAAATAATTTAATTAATAAATAATAGATTCGTTAACTAAATTTATTCACAATCAATACTACTATAAATTTATTATATGTGTATATTAAATTTATATTTTCTGCTTAATCATACTTTGTATCTTAGTTACTAATTGATTTCTTATCTTTGATTATATTCAAGTTTATCTTATTTATTCAATATATTATTATGAAAACATATTTTATTTATTTTTAATAATATATTTCAATCTAGAATTTAATAATAGTTTTTTTATAATTATAGTTTTTTATTTCTGATAAACTAGTGAATAAATAGTTTTCTAAATTGATTTTGACTAATTAAACAAATTATTCAATCGATTAACTACTTGAACCACTTGTTGCTCCTCCCTAACGCTGTGAAGTCTTTGAAGATGTCACCTAGGATCAATATTCTCACAACCCGAAGATCGGAAGCACGTAAATTGAACGAATAAAACTGGATTTTTTATAAATAAAATAATTTATACAACCTTTTTTAATTACAAAGGATACTAATGAAAATTGAACTCAAGATCTTTCGATACTCAAATCGAAGGATGAACCTTTGAACTACTCGTTGTTCCCTTATTTGTAAAACTTTACCAATCAATGTTCTATTAGAAGATAACAAAAGTTACTATCAATCCTTCGAGAAAAAAAAAATAATGCTAATATATTTCTCATCATTTTTAATAGGGTTATTTTCGCTAACATCCCCCTTAATTATATTTTTTTCGCACATAACCTTAAATTATAAATTTATCAATTTTAATTCTCAAATTTATTTGAATTTACCAATCTACTCCTTCTGTTAAACTCCATCAAAAAGTATTGTTAAATTTATTTTTTATTAATTACAAAATGACAATTTTACAATTTTCTTTTAAATATTGAAAAATATTTTAAAAAAATAATAATAATTTGGTCAAAACATTTCATAATTATTAAAAAATATTATTAAATAATATTTCTATCTTTAGGTTATTTACTTTTATTTTTATATAGTTTTTTACTGTATTAAAGAATGAAGGGTAGGAATGATATTTCATAATTATTAAAAATTTTGATTGAAAAAAGACTAGATTGACAAATCGCAATAAGTTTGGAGATTAAAATTGATAAATTTATAGTTTAGATTTGATGCAGAAAAAAGTTATAATTGAGAGGTGTTAGCGAAAATAATCATTTTTAATATAAACTATTTATATATTTAAATATTATTTTTTATTTTTTTATTTTAGTTTACCAAAATTCATATACCTTTTTGTCTTTCCTTTAAACACATTTTCCCTAGTTTCTCTTTTTTTCCTCTCCTATTTTCCCTTTATTATTGAACTCCCTCTTTATTTTATATCCAAATAAACTTTTGACCATAGAAATGTGTTTAAAAAATGACATGTAACAATATGACCTAAAAGACTAATTTCATAAGAAAAAGATTATTGTGTTAGACTTCATAATTCAATGTTTCATTGTTTATACAATTGTCCACATGGATGTGAAAGACTTCTTTTCAACATAGGTACTCTATGGCATGCTATCAAAATAAAGTCTACATTAAAGTACTATTTGACATGTCGTTAAAATAACATATGGAATAGTGTGTAATATATTGACTACTTAAGATGTTTGGTAGGTAAAATCAATAATAGCAACAAACAACTGAAACCCAACGTTTTGAGACGCTTAAAAATCAACAACTATGGTAACTATTAGTACGTTAAATTTTATTTTCAATTACACCTTCAAAATATTTCGTTACGAATTATTATTTGTGTGATTCACTTATTGACTATAGAATATTCTATTAGACACACTTATTAACTATATAATTTTTAGCATCATGATAGAATTAAAGATTGAACAATTTTAATCTTGATAAGGTGCTCTCATGCTATGCCTATCCTTGATAAGGAAGAATTTAATCTCACAATGTAGTTCTATAATTAATTAAGCTAAATCTTATAAGTGATTACTTGAGTAAGTGAATCAGTTGAACTAATCCACCATAAGTATAACACGGACTCATCATTAGTGCATAAATTCGTCAATCATCATCATAGTAACATACAATCCTCTTACTATAGGTTTCAGGATGGATCTACACTATATTTGATGCTTTTGATGTTAGTCATAAACTTTTATTTGAGGTAAATCAAATGGTTTACATTTAAGTACAAAAAAAATATGTGTAAATTATATGTATCACTTGTGATGAAGGGTTTGTTTGGCTTAGCTGATAAAAAATACCTAATAAGCACTAAAGTTGATAAGCATTTTAAGTGCTCATACTTATTTTAAAATATAAATAATTACATGTTTGGATAAACATGCTAATAATATCAATAAGTAGTTGCAATGTTTGTTAAGGTAAATATTGACTAACATATACTTAAAGTTATATGATAATAATATTAAAAATATAAATAAAAGAGTAATATATTTGGTTAAAACTAATAAGCCAATTAAAAATAAGCAGGGACCCTGCTTATTTTTCCAACTTATAAGTAGTTACCTAACAACTGATAAGTATATTTTTTATTTATCAAACATGAAGATTTTCTAAAATTTACTTATAAGTAGTTTTAACTTACTTATAAGCTAAGTCAAATAAGTCTGAAATCTCATGATAACATGATAATTATCTTGAATGTCTGACCAAAGAACATTAATGTGATGCTCATACTTGGCGTAAATTTAGTTGTCTTATATCCAATATAAAAATAACTAATCATATTTGATAACATGTGATGCCTTAAGGTTCACATATTTATCATATTATTATGAGGAACTTATGTGTCAATAGATGTTGTTGTTGTTTAGTAATGATATTATGACTATAATACTATGAGCCTAATAGGTCACATGCAAGTAAAATAAGTATGTTGGCATCTATTGTACTCGCATGTTAGGTATCAAATAATGAGAAAGTGATGTCAATTGAAACTGATTAACAAACAATAATGACTCTAATCATGATATGACATTAAAGAGTCTTATATTATGACCTAAATTAGTTCGAATCAAACTAGTTCGAACAAATTTGAATTGTACCAATCCAGATTAATTGAACTGAACTGACTTAGACTAACTTGGTGTGCACCAAGAGTCCAAGTCATGTTCATTTGTTTCTATTTTTAATTGGTTTAATATCGATGTATATGTCAAAATTATCTAACTAAGAAGGAACTAGGATTTCAAATTAGAGGATACTTATTAAAACAAAATAGATTTTAAGTTGCTAATTTTCTTCATTTAATTAGGACTAAGAGGGGAACAAACTTCATGGGTTTATATGTGTTTTTTTAAATATTTTTTATGTCCTTTCTCTCCCTCGTCTCTTCCTCTTTATTCATAGTTCATTAGATGAAGGATATGCTTTTAATTTTTTAGGTTCACATGGATCAATGTTATAGGAGGGTTTTATAGTCCTCTCATGGGTGGCACAACTTAAAATGAAATGATGTTCTTCATAGCAAGAATGCTTTTAGAATTCCAAGATCCTACAATCTAATGAGATTCTACTAGGATAATAGCTTTTGTACATAATCATATGTTATTATCCTAGACCTATATATAAGCATAGATCCTAGTAATAAATTCTCTCATGGAGTTATAAACAATGTAAGAATCATCCACAATTTTGGCAAAGAAATTGAATCCATTATGAGTTGAACACTTGTAGGGATCCCAAGTACCAACATGGATCGATTCAAGAATTTTTACAATATCAATTGTTCTAAAAGAATTAGAAAAGTATAACCGAGTATGTCTTATTAGAGAGTGAATGTTACAATGAGATGTTGCTCATTTTTCTATGCAATAATAGGAAGTTACAAACTGCAAAAGCATGTGACTAAGGTTCTGGTGCCATAGTTCAAATTCAAATAAGGAAGTTGCATATGTAAGCACATCAAAATATCCAAACTACTCCAAATAATATAAATCGTCCTTCCTACTAATATGTTATCTTTGTCACTACACTAGTCATAAACAACATTTAGAAATGAACATTATAGAGCAATCCAATTCTTTGGTCAATTGTCACAATAAAATAAGATTATACTTGAAGTTAGGCACATAAAGGGCATTGGCAAGTTTCTTGTAAGATTCAATAAGATAAGAATGCATATGAGTTACTATAGAAGTAACTCCATTTGGAAAAGTGACAACTAATTCCAAAGAGTATTTGGGATCAATTAAAAAAAATTAAATTGAAGGAGATGTGATTGGAGGTACTTGTGTTAATTGTTCAAGAATTGTGTTGAAGTTTCATATCTCTACACCTTCCATATTGATAGTTATAACATTGTTGCATAAACCTTAAAACTTATTCAGGATATGAATGATATATTGATTTTGTTCTTGTTGTAGATATGAGACGAGAGAGAGAAAGAAAGAGAGAGAGAGAAAACATTGCAAATAGTAAGACGGCACACAAGATTTACGAGGTTCATCCTTAATTGGGATGCATCCTCAGACGACAACAAAAATATTATCAATGAGAAAATTACAAGGAGGATAACAATAATTGAAACATACTCCTAAATGTAGCACTAGAGAGTTTATATATGCACTCTCATAATTGGGATATGAGACGAGAGAGAGAAAGAAAGAGAGAGACAATGTTGCAAATAGTAAGAAGGCACACAAGATTTACGAGGTTCATCCTTAATTGGGATGCATCCTCAGACGACAACAAAAATATTATCGATGAGAAAATTACAAAGAGGATAACAATAATTCAAACATACTCCTAAATGTAGCACTAGAGAGTTTATATATGAAGTCTCATAATAGAAGATAAGAATTTTCCTCATATAGGACTTTGTAGTATCCTCAAAAAATAGGACAACTATCACTAAAAATTTGAAATTCCATCATAAACAAAAAGTTCGGCTCTGCATTAGTCCTTAACAAGACTCTCATATGCAAGGGCATCTTTAACTATGAAGTGTTACAAATTTGGATTAATAGATGCACTTTCAGCAGTGTTAGGATTAAAAACATTATTAAGAAATCTCCATCTTGAGTTAAATCCTCTAAAGAACATATATCTACCAGAATTTGCCTCCACCAGCTTCTGGCATGAGTCTATTGTCAATTGTCAATGTTCAGCAAGCTCAGACAATGTTGAAACTTCCTAGGAGGAACCGACTTTGTGAATATGTCGGTTGGGTTATCTTTTGCACTAACCTTCTTCACTTTGATCCTCTTCTTAGTACGGATGAAGTGATATTTGACGTCAATTTGTTTGGCTCTTTCATGATGAACTTGATCCTTAGTTAAGTATATTGCACTCAAGCTCTCACAAAACATTATCTAGTTTAATCTTGATATAGTTCAAGATCTCCATCTAAGCTTTTCAAACCAAATGTCTTCCTTAGCGGCTTATGTTAGTGCCACGTACTATGCTTCTACAATAGATAATGTAATCAATGATTGTAACGTAACTTTCCAACTCACGACAAAATTATCCAATGAGAAAACATAGTTTGTCATTGATCTTCTCCTGTTAGTATCTGCAACATAATCTGAATCAGAATAACAACAACCAAACACTTTGTATCACTTCCATTGATGAGGTCAATATCAAATTTTGCTCTTAGATATCCAAAGATATGCTTCACTCCTTGCTAATGCTCCTTTCTAGATTTCCCATGAACCTGTTGACTAACATCATGCACTATATTAGGTATAGTATACACTATAACATACATCAAACTTTCAATTACACTAACATAAGGAACCCAAAACATAGAATCCTTTTTTGTATCAGACTATGTGTAGTAATTACTAAGAGATGCACATTTAAAGCTAATGGAGTAGTCAAGGATTTTATTTTTGACATCTCGAACTCGAATAAATCTTCTAAATATAACTTTGTGAGATAAGTAGAGTTTACCGATCCCTATAGATCTCCATACTTATTTTTTTTGTGTTGTACCAAAATTTTTCATATCAAACTCTTCATTAAGGAGTTTCTTCAAATTCTGAATGTTTGACATACTCCTAGTAGCAACTAGCATATTGTCAATGTACAAGAGCAGATAGATGGTAAAGTCATATTCATCTTCTTGTGATGCACACAGTAATCATAGGGACTCATGGTGAACCCTTTATTAATCATAAAATTGTCAAAATTCGTGTATCATTGTTTGGGAGACTATTTTAATTCGTAAAAGGACTTTTTCAACTTGCAAACTTGATATTCCTTACCTTGAATGGAAAACTCCTCATTTGAATGTCTTCTTCAAGTTCTCCATGCAAGAAGGTAGTTCTTACATCTAATTGTTCAAACTCAAGATTCTGATATATTACACGGGCAAGTAACACTCGGATGAAAGTGTGTATGCCAATTGATGAGAATACCTTGTTATAGTCCACTCCCTCTTTCTCATTATCAAAGTTGTCAAGATCAGGATCTTACCTAGTATCGAAATGGGATGATAAGATCGAAAATCGTTAAATCGGATCGAGGATCGTAAGATCTTATTTATAAGTAAAAAATATTTTTAAATAAATATGTAATAAAATATACATATATCCAATAATTTGTTACATATATATTAATATTTTTTTTACATTTGTTATTAATTTTTCGCTTTAAAAACTTTATATGCTAAAAAAATAAAGTTCTATAAATATAATTTAATATATTATGACTATAATTTATATTTTATAAAGAAATATATATATATATATATAT
>LTAE01006472.1:4884-16044 GCA_001647135.1 Pontederia paniculata
CTTCATCAGTCGTCCGCCAATCCTGCGATCACCCGATCCTCAGCCTCCATCAGTTCTGACAAACACCTAGATGTCCGCTTGTCTTCCCACCAAGACTCCGGACGTCCTTTGTCTTCACCTAATGTCAACCGGTCGCCCGCAATCAACCTGCGGTCGACCACTCATCCGTCTGCCTTCTGCTTTGGTCATCCACTGTCTCCACCCTGAGCCCTTTGGACGTCCATTGCCTTCATCCTCAGATCTTCGGTCATCCGCTCTTCAACCTCGGGCGACCTCTTTTCTGCTTAGCCAAGACTCCTTCTTCGGCTAAGTCTTCTCTGGGCGTCCACTACTCCTTGGACCACCCGTTCTCCATCTTTGGTTGGTAGAAGTGTTGTCTTCGATCGCCCATTTCTCATCTCGGGAAACCTCTCCCGTTAAGCTCTTTACTTCGGTCGTCCTTTCTTTATCTTTGGTCGACCGGTCAACCTCTGATCCCTCTTCTCATGCATTCTCTTTCAATATTGGTCGACCACTCTATATTCTTAGGACGACCACTGCACACATATGATTCTTCTGAAATGTCTTTCTTGTGAATAGGTCGTCCATTCTTTTAGCTTTGGTCGATCTAACAACTTCTGAACTTGAATATCCTGTTTCAGAAATCAACTCAACAAGTTCATTAGTACAAACTAATTTCCTTTACAAATTTGTGATCATCAAAACACTCTCGGGATCCTAGATTCAACACCTTAGGTCTCTTAACCAAATGCCAAACTTGATTTCTCTCAAAGTTGTTCATCTCCTCATGCATGGCATTTATCCAGTTTGGATCCTTTAGAGCATCATCTATAGTTTTGGGTTCTATTTGAGTTAAGAAGGCAGAAAAGACACAAAAATTTCTTAGAGATTTTCTTGTTCTCACACCTTCATTTATGTCACCAATAATATTGTCTAATGGGTGTGAAGGTAATTGTCTCCAATCTCTATGCTCAATAAGAGGCAAATCTACCCCTATATCAATTCCTTGTGGGTTTTCCTCATTCACAACAACATTTTCACTATTTGTGGTTCGATAGGTTGAGGATCCTCCTCCTTATGAGTCAGCTCATCTAGGTCATGTCATCCTATTTGTCCTTATCCAAGATCTTAACTTTTCAAGTTGATCAATAACATTGCCAATTTCATTGAAAGTGACATGTATCGATTCTTCAACTACTAGTGTTCTCTATTATACATTCTATAGTCTTTGCTAGAGTTTGAGTATCCTAGGAACAATGCTTCATCACTCTTCTCATCAAATTTTCCTAATTTATTCAAGGTTCTTAAAACAAAGCACTTACAATCAAATACTCTAAAGTATAAGATATTTGGTCTTTTTCCATAGAACATTTCAAAATAGATTTTCTTTTCTAATGGTCTAATCAATACCCTGTTTTGAATATAATATGAAGTATTAACAACTTCTACCCAAAAAAATTTGGGCAACTTGCTCTCACTTAATAGGGTCCTAGCCATCTCAATTAGAGTCATATTCTTCCTCTCAACAACTCCATTTTGCTGTGAAGTTCTTGATGTTGAGAATTGATGAAGAATTCTATTATTCTCAAAGAGTTCTTCAAATTTGAAGTTTTCAAATTCACCTCATGATCACTCTAAATCTCGGATATTTTCAGACTGAGTTCATTTTGTACTTTTTTTTTGCAAAAACAGTAAATATATCGAAAGTTTCATGCTTATAAGCAAGAAACAAAGTCCAAGTGAATTTAGAAAAATCATCTACAACCACACATACATATTTCTTACCACCAAGACTGGTGGTACAGATTGAACCAAATAAATCAAGATGTATGAATTATAGAGGTCTATTTTTAGAGATTTTGTTTTTTGATTTAAAGGATGTCCTATGTTGTTTGCCCAATTGACGTGAAGAACAAATAACATTTTGCTCAAATTTGGTTTTGGGCAAACCTCCAGGAAGATTATGTTTCACTAATTTATATGTGGCCTTATAGTTTAAGTGTCCTAATCTTTTATTCATAATTCTATATCATCATGCATAACATTTAAGCATTTGTGGTTAGGCAAATCATCAAAGTCAGTCACATACACATTTTGATGCCTAAACCCCAAATGCAAACATTTTCATTCCAATCACATATCAAGCATTTATTTTGTTCAAATTTTACAATATAGTCTTTATCATAAAGTTGACTAATACTTTGCAAGTTATGTTTTAAGTTTTCTACTAGCCATACATCTTCTATAATTACATTATCGAATTTTCCAATGTTACCTTTTCCAAGGATTTTCCCTTGGTTGTTATCCCCAAAAGTGTTCTTCTTATGCTTAGAATTTTTTTTTCATTTTCAGTCATATGTCTTGAGCAACCACTGTCCAGGTATCATCTTGTTGATTTTCCTTTGCTCCTTTTGGTACCTTACAAGAACAGCACATAATTTATATTTTTGGTACCCAAAATGCTTTGGGTCCAAAAGTGTTAGTTTTAAAGATTCCTTTAGGAACCCATACTTGTCTAACATTAGCATAAAGACTTCTTCTAGGCGTGCATTCGAAATTGTAGTGTCCTAAATGACAACAATAAAAGCAGGTAACATTTTTCAAATATGGTTTCCTAAAGTCATGATAAGCATGGATATTTTGGTTGTATGCATGTGAATAAGATAAAAATTGATTTGTATGCATGGCATTAGGTCTACTCAAATTTCTGTTTACATGTAGAGGTGTGACATAAGAGTAGTAATGTACATAGCTCTTTCTAGGAGCATGCATGTGGGCAAGTTTTGTGGTCCTTTTATACATGAAAGCATAGTTCTTTTGTTTAGGTTTGAAAGTAGTTTTTCTCTTTATAACATTTGCATTTTTCATTGATGAAGACATATCATTTGAATAGACAGATTTAGCACGAGAACTCGTAGAAACATTTACAATATTATTTATACAAGACTTTTATGTTGGAACAACATTACATCTAGCATCTTTCCACCATAAGAGAAGGTTTCAAACTTATTTTTAACATCAGGCAGTTCTAATTTCAAGGAACAAATAGTATCAACATGTTTCTCTAAACTATCATTGTTTGTTAACATTTTGGCATTCAAATCAGAATTTTTTTTTTCAAATTCAGCATTGTTTTCCTCCAACTTATTGTTTTTTTTTATACAAGATTATCATTTTTCCTTTTCAAGATAGAATATTTTGTGATCATGATCTTAAACTCTTTATGCATATCAAACATAATATCTTCCTCACAGTCATCTTCACCATTATCACTATCACTATTATCACCATCATTTGAGTGAAGATAGGATACCTCATCGTTTGCCATGAGGCACAACAATGTTTCCTCTTATTTTTCTAAAGATACTTCTTCAGCTTCATTATCTTCACCACTTGAATCATCCCAAGTGACTTTGAGTGTCTTATTCTTTTTGTAATCTGAGGAGCCTTTCACTTTGTTCTTCATGTTCAGGGTTGGACATTCGCTCTTGTAGTGTCCAAGCTTGTTGCACTCATAGCACTTTATCGTTGACTTGTCAACTGGTCCCTTCTTCTTTGGCTCCCTCTGCTTCTTAGAGAGCTTCATGAATTTGCTGAGCCTTTTCGCATAAAGGGTCAACTTCTCTTCATTGAAATCTTCATCACTATCATCAGATTCTTCATGCTCATCTTCACTCTCAATCTTCTTAGATTTTAAGCTAAGACCTTCTTCCTCGAACATGTTTCTTCTTTCTACTCTTCAAGTGATATCTCATAAGTCAGCAGAGATCCTATGAGATCGTCGAAGTCAAGCTTGTTCAAGTCATGTTGTCCTTCGACCACAGTCTTCTTCGTGTGCCATTTCGAGGTCAAGGACCTGAGAAACATTTTCATCTTTTGAGCATTAGACTTTGGGTCGCCCAAAGCGGCTAATCCATTCACAACATCATTAAACCGAACTAACATGCTATTTACATATTCATCATGTTCCATTCTAAAAAAACCGTATTGGTGATTTAAAATGTTTAGTTTTGATTCTTTTACATTTTCTATCCTTTCATGAGTAATTACAAGTTTTTTTCCAAATTTCATTAGCACTAGTGCAAGAAGAGATTCTATTTAATTTGGTTTGATCTAGTGCACAAAAGAAAAAAAAAATAGGTTTTCAATCTAATTTAATTAGATTCTTCGTTGTAGAATCATATTCACTGCTAGGTATAGGAACATGAACAACATTTACTACCCTAGTGGGCAACTCAAAACCATTTTCAATAGCATTCCAGATGTCACTATCCATGCAACATACATAAGCCTATAATCTGATCTTCCAATAAGAGAAGTTAGACATGTTAAAAAGGGGAGGTCTAGAGGTGGATTGTCCTTCACCTAGGGTAAATCCATTTGATGTCATTTTGGCTCTAGATTGTTAAGTCTATACAAGATTTGTAGATAGATAAAAATTTATGAGCAACCTATGCTATGATACCAATTGTAGGAACTAGATGGCACCAAGAGTGGGGGGATGAATTGGTGTATTTGAAAACTTTGACTCTAAATGATGTTTATGCAGCGGATGCAATCACATATTAGATGCAAATATTAACTAGTTTTAGCCTACGTCCGCGTTCCGGTCTTCTCGAACTCGAGACCTCCGGAAATCACTAGCTTTCCTTCTTCAAGGGCGAAGGCTCCCTTACAACTTTCGTCTCCTTTCTTGCTTTTGAGGACAAGGAGAAAACCTCTTACAAATATTGAGCTCACTCTTGAACACTCAATCTACTTTCGTCTATTCTGGATTCTACTAGAATACTCAAAGGAGGAACTAAGGCTTGTCACCCAAGGTTACAAGTTCTAACTAATCAATTTGCCAAAGTTAGTTCCCAAGACTTTTGGGACTTAGTTTTATACCTTTACACACACTACAAGAAAAATCAAAATTTCCTACAAAAATTTTTGACGGTCGAATATCTCTCAGAAATTGCGACGAAAATTTCTAACGAAAACAAAAAACCCGTCATAAATTCTTTTCCAACGAGCTTTTTTCTGACATTTATGTTCCATCAGAAATTCCGTTAGAAATCACGTTTCTAACAATTTTTTCTGATTTTCCCGTCAGAAATTTCGTCAGAAAATATTGATTTTCTTGTAGTGACAAACGTCTTATCTCTCTCTCTCTCTCTCTCAAAAAACTAGTTGTTAATGCAAGTACAATACATTTCACCTACTCCTCGGTCGACAGCTTATGCTTCATTGGTCGATCGCTGCTCCGGTGAGCTCATCCGTTAATCTGCTGTCTGGTGCTTCAGTCGTCCACCGTTCACCTTCGGACGTCCCAGTCACGGGCTTCAGCCATAGTTCCTTCTTCTAGCTTCCATAGGACGTCCACTGCTTCCTACTGAGCACATCAGGCGACCTTTGCTTCCTTCAAGTTTCTTCGTCAAGCTCCTTCGGTCGCCCACTGATTGTACATCAATCCTTTGGTCGACCTATCTTGACTTGAACTCTTTTCTTCAACCATTTTTCGGTCATCAGCTTCTTTTCTTTAAAGACCTTGGGCGACCGGTGCTCTTTCTTCTGACTTGCTTCGGCCACCCGTTGATTCTTCGCTGAGTATCTCGGGTGTCCTATCTTCATTGTCTATAGTCTTTGGTCGCTCGCTCATCCCATGCTGAGCACTTTGGACGACCTCTCCTTTTCTTTTGACATACTTCGGTCGTCCATTGATTCTACTTGAATCTCTCGTACGTCCTTTTCTTCTTTGTCTGACGTGCTTCGGCCGCCCATTTATTGTAATTTTATAACTCTTCTAGATGTTGAGAAGAAGCTGAACAACTCCTTAACGGATGTGTGATCCCAACTCCTTCTCAGCAACCCTTTAGAATAACCTTTGTTCTCTAACATTCTAGCTTTCGTTGATAGCTCTAGCATCCCCTCTCAAGTTGCAGACAAAGTCTTTTTATACTCAAGGTTTCCTTGTAACGACCCGAACACTTGAGTGAAAAAAGTTATTTATAACATATCTCGACAGTCCGCATCATCACAATTGAGACATAAGTAATCACAAACTCATACACAAATATCTTTTAGCAGTTATAAAACTAAGATTCCACATGTATCATAAGGAAAAACCTACACAATAATAATAACATATCATAGTCACATCTTACAATTTTTAATTTATTTTTACATATGATACACTAACCATAACATAAATATATACATATATATGACGTACATATCCAAAAGCAACATATCCAAAAGTACTATAAAATATGCAAGATCTTCTATTTATGTATGACTTGTTCCATGTACAAAATAGTGTCATGAGCATCAACCACCACATGTCATCTCTTAAACTGCAAGATCCAAGTACTAGGGAAAAATAAGGTATTTCTCCCATGAGCAAAGGCTTGGCCAATAAATAAAAATTAATGCATATCATAAAATTTGAAATTCTCAAATGTCAATTGTGCATAATATATTATCCGTAAAATAACATAAGGCAAAGTCTTAAACATGATTAATCCATACACATATAAATTCATAATTCACAATTTCCCTTTTAGGAAACACATAAAATTTCATAATCAAAACAAGAAAAATCATATCTCACATTCATATTTTTTTTCTTTTTATTTATTTTCTTTCTCATTATATTCACCGTTGGCACTATGGTATCATATCACATATCAGTGCATCATAGGTCTCTCTTTGGACCATCTCCCCGTAAAGCTTGTTCATTTGAGCCACATAGTGATTTCATTACTTAGGAATCCCGGTAGATGAATTCTAGAGGTGACTCCCAACGATTATTCTTGCACTTAGTTTCAAGTCTACCGTTATTGTGCCTCATATTCTTTCACTTATTAGTTTCATTGAAGCATATAAGGTCACATGATGCACACTTAAAATTCAAAGTCCACATTTAAAACACATAAAGCACATGTGACAAAAAGTATGCATCAAACCTCAATATTCACAACTAATGAAATACTTAGTTGGTTGCTCCTCGTAAGTCCTATCCTCTTTAACATTTGGTTCTTTTATTCTTACACATGTGAAATATCAGGTTGATACTTTCTCAGCATCGACACATGAAAGACATTATCAAGATTCGAATAAATTGGAGGCAATGCAAGTCGATATGCCGCTTCTCCAATTTTCTCAAGTATCTCAAATGGATCAATATATCTAGGATTTAGTTTTCCCTTTTTATTTAACCTTATTACACATTTAGCTGGCGATATTTTTAATAATACATGATCACCCACCTTATAACTTTTTTCTTTTCTTTCTTTATCTACATAGTTTTTCTACCTACTCTGAGCTGCCAACACTTTTTTCTTTATAACGTCCACTCGTTCAGAATACATCTTCACAATGTCTAGTCCAATTCACCTTCTTTCTACTACCTCACTCCAACATGTAGGAGGTATACAAGGTCTACCATATAGAGCTTCTATATGGTGTCATTCCAATACTAGAATGATAACTTTTATTATATAAAACTCTATTAATGGTATTGTTTATCTCAACTACCAGACCACTCCAAAAAGCATGCACACAACATGTCTTCAAGAGTCTGAATTGTCCTTTCAGTTTGTCCATCATTTTGGGAATGGAAAGTTGTGTTGAACTTTAGCTTAATACCAAATGCATCTTGTAATCCTCTCCAAAATTTAGCAGTGAAGCGAGGATCTTTATCTGACACAATTGAACTTGGAATACCATGTAGTCTAACTATTTCTTTGACATAGAGATCTGCAAGACTCTCAGAAGGTTGATTATTTCTCATAGGTAAGAAATGAGCTGATTTTATAAATCTATCTACAATTACCCATATGGAATCATGGTTCCTTTGTGTCCTTGATAAACCCATGATGAAGTCCATGGTAATATGTTCTCATTTTCACTCGGATAGCTCCAAAGGTTGAAGTAACCCAGATGGCCTTTGATGTTCAATCTTAACCTGTTGGAAAACTAGACATTTGGAGACAAATTCTCCTATTTCCTTCTTCATATTTTTTCACCAAAAATTTTGTTGGAGATCTTTAAACATTTTAGTATTGTCAAGATGAATTGAAAACTTTGATTTGTAAGCTTCTTTCGTAATATCCTACTTCAACTATTTTTTCTCTAGAACCCACAAACGATTTGTGAATCTTATGACACCATCTGTACTTAAAATAAAATCTGAACATTCTTTTTCACACAAAGTCTCAATATCGCTAAATGATGGATCTGTACTTGGTGCTTAAATTATTTTGTTCACTAAATAAGATTGTATTTCCAAATGTGTCATTTACAATATCCTTCCTCTAACTATGGTTGCATTCCATTGGACCATGTTGTCTAAAAGATTCCACTTACGAATTTTCATTGTCACTAATGATACTTCTCATTTTTGGCTTAATGCATCTACCACTACATTAGCTTTACCAGGATGGTACATAACAGAAAGGTAATAATCCTTTAAAAATTCTAATCACTGACGTTGTCTCATATTAAGCTCCTTCGATAAAAAGATATGCTTCAAACTTTTATGGTCTGTATACAACTCAAATTGATCTCCATATAAATAACGTCGCCAAATTTTTAAGACGAACACCATTACAGCTAGATCCAAATTATGAGTAGGATAGTTCCTCTCATGATTCTTTAACTGACTTGATGCGTAAGCAACAACTTTGTGATTTTGCATCAGAACGCATCTAAGAACAGTTCCACATGCATCCGTACAGATAACAAATCCACGAGTTCCTAATGGAATAGTAATACAGGTGCCGACGTTAACCACTTCTTCAGTTCTTGAAAACTTGATGCACATTTAGGCGACCATACAAATTTTACTTCTTTTCTCGTCAAGTTAGTTAAAGGTGCCGAGATCATTGAGAAATCTTGAATAAATCTCCTATAATAGCCTGATGATCCAAGAAAGCTTCTAATTTCGGCAACTATCTTTGGTCTATTCCATTCCATGACTACCTAAACTTTTGCAGGATCAACTGAAATTCCATCCTTTGAAACAATATGACCGAGAAACATCACTTGTTCCAATTGAAAGTCACATTTTGAAAACTTTGCATACAATTTATGTTGCCACGAAGTTTCCAACACAATTTTCAAATGTTCTTTATGTTTCTCCGTGTCCGGTGAATATGTCAAAATATCATCTACGAACACAATAATAAATTTATCTAAATATGGTCTGAACACTCTATTCATCATGTCCATGAATACAGCTAGTGCATTTGTTAGGCCAAATGACATTACTAAGAATTCATAATGCTCATATCTAGATTTGAAAATAAGTTTTTGGAATATCTTCTTCAGATATTCTTAATTAATGATATCCAAATCGAAGATCAATTTTGAAAAAGATAGCAGCAGAGGCCAAATGATCAATCAATAGGAGCCAAAGGATATTTATTCTTTATTGTGACCTTATTAAACATCCTGTAATCAATACAGAGCTGTAAAGATCCATCTTTCTTTTTGACAAACAATACAGGCCACCCCATGTTGAGACATTATGTCGAATAAAACCTTTGTTTAATAGTTCTTGCAGCTGCTTCTTTAATTCTTGCAACTCAACAGTAGCCATTCTATAAGGAGGTTTTGATATTGGAGCAGTCGTTGCAACAAGTTCAATTTTGAACTCAATTTCTCGGTGTGGTGGCAAACCTGGAAGATCCTTAGGGAACACATCAAAAAAATCCTTAACCACCTCAATTTCCTCCAATGACTTGATTTGACTTGATGTGTCGGTCTTAATTAAACTCATTAAAAAGCCTCTAAAACCTCTCTGAAGCATTTTGCAATCTTTCATTGCAGAAATTATCACCCGATTATCCTTGCTTGGTATCCCATGGATTACCAATTTTGAATTATTAGCTTTACCGATTTGTATTTTCTTTTCTCTACACAAGAGACAAATATTATATAAGGACAATCAATCCATACCAGAATGGCATTAAAGTCTATCATGGGTAATAGAATCTGATCAACTTGCAGCCTTCAGCTTTCACTAAGACATCACACAAATATTTTTTTAGAAACCATAACCCCATAGATGTGATCACTTCTAAAAGAAATGGTAGTTCTTTTGCATGGGTATCAAGCATAGATGAAAAACTCTTAGAAATAAAGAAATGAGATGCTCCTGAATCAAATAGCACATTGGCATGATGATGTGAAACAAGAAGTGTACCTTAAATCACATCTTCATATTTAAGAGCCTCATATGCATGTGCTGAGTAACAAAATGTCTAGGAATTTTCTATGACGCATTGCTAGGAGATGGTTTGTTTAGAAAATTTTCTTTTTCTTTGGACAATCCCTATTGAAATGTCCTTTCTGTCCACAAATCAAACAAACACCCAGCTTTCTATAATATTCTCCAGGATGTAATTTACCACAGTAAGAACAAGGTTTGACAATATTCTTTTTCGTCTGGTTTCCCTGATATTTTCTATTTCTTCTTTTGTTGCCAAGTTTCGCCTTTCCCTGGTAAAAATCTCTTTTCACAATATTTCCTTTCATGTATTCCATTCGGTCTCATACTCTTTTTCCGTAGTAGCATCACTTAAGTTCTTTAGGGCACACATCTATTGACCCTTATTCTTTCTGACTAGCTTAGCTTAACTTTAACTTTTAAGCTTTGGACTATACTTCATTAGTCCTTTCCTGGTCATGGTGGCCAAGGAAAGTTTGTCACTCTTGGTGGGGAGAAGGATAACTTCATTGTTAGGAAACCTAAACTTAGGATTTTTACGTGATATGAATGTGATAAGGTTCCCATAGTAAAGTCTTGCACCCTTAGTCCATTTTGATTGAACTTTCTCTTGAATTTTAACCATTTGATATATGAGAAGGTTGCCTAGTGAGATCTTGGGGGCTTCAGGATCACAAAGACTTGCTAGAACGGCTAAGTCTAGGAGATTTACTCATGTATAGTGGCCGGCTCTAGGGAGGACTATGTGTGTGACTATGTGATGAATAACTTTCATCACAGGAGACAGACATTTATGGAAGGACCCTTGGACGAACGTGTCTACTTGGTCTCCACTCACAGCTCGTGCAGCTTGGCTCAGTGAATATGTTGTGTGAGGTCAATGCATGGGTGCAAGTTTGATATGAGGAGAATTGGGGGTGTTAAGAATGTTATTGAGCTTGGTTTCA
>LTAE01006473.1:0-25275 GCA_001647135.1 Pontederia paniculata
ATGAAGTTTTGACACCTTTTCCTAGTCAAATTCTTCAAAAGAACCATTCGTAGTTGAAATAAAAAAAGTTGGAAGTCCTTCAATTGAATTTTCTCAAGTGATTCATATTTGAAGTAGGAAATGGCTAGGAATCCTTCTAATTGAGAATATTCAAAAAATAATCAACTCCTCGTTGAAGTAGGAATCATGCATTATCTCTCATATCCCATCATCTTTTGACTTGAATTTGACTTCAAATTGCATGTAGCTTCTTTTGATTGCTCATTTGCCTCAAAAAGTGTATAATCTGCAAAATAAACATTAAACTAGGGTAGAACAATGACTCAAAAAAAATATAAAGAAATAAACATAAAAATCAATGCATGTAATGGCCAAAACTATAAAAAATGTCCTAATTGATATGCATGAAATATGTATATTTTTGCTCGCATCATCGCTCCCGTGATTTTTTCCTCTCACTTTGAGAGGTTTTCCACGTAAATCTTGTGTGCCTCTGATCTGATTTAATTCTCTTTATTATTGGCATTACCCCATTTAAATTAATGCATAAAGGGAAAGAAGATAATTTCGCAAATATTTGTTCAGTCTTTTCCCAACATCCTCCACATCCATCGTCGGCGCCGACCTTAACCTCCGACTACTGTTCGTCATCGACGTCACCGCCGAAAGGTATTTTCCGATGATTTTCTCCAAAAACTCTCTCCTCTCTCATGGTTTTCTCCTCTCGTGGCGCAACCCTCTCTTCCGAGTCATCCTCCACTCGCCAGTGCCTCCTACACCTCCGACTCACGCCACTATAGAAAAAGGTGATTTTTCTTTCAAAACTCTCTCCTCTCTCTCTCACGATTTTCTCCGCTCGCGCAACCTTTCTCCTCTCGTTCTCTCCCCTCTTCTCTAAGAAGAGAGGGTTGCATCCATGCACAGCCTCTCTTCTCAGGGAAGAGAGGGCTGCATGCAACCTCTTCCTCGAGGAAGAGAGGCTGCATGTGCGCGCACTCTCTTCTCTAGAGAGAAGAGGGCGCGCTGCCCTCTCCGTGTCCTCTCTCCTCTGCACAAAGGAGAGAGGACGCGTCTCCTCTCTCCTTTGTGCAGAGGAGAGCTCTCTGAGAGGACAAATTGTCCTCTCTCCTCAGAAGAGAGAGGACAAACATCCTCTCCTTTGCAAAACTAGAAAGGAGAGGACGTTTGTCCTCAGAGGAGAGGACAATTTGTTCTCTTCGAGAGGACATTTGTCCTGGCGAAGAGGACGCTTGTCCAAAGAAAGTTAAAAAAAAATTTGTGCAGCGAGGATCGAGCGGGAAGTCTCTCTTTAATTCTTTTATGATATTATTATCAATAAAATAAATTACTATTTATCATATTAATTATTATTTTTATACAGAAATGATGCATGAGGATGAGTTTGCTACTACTCTGGTTGGAAGTAATCAAATTGCACTTGAATCAAGTCCAAATCAAGAGGCTCAGGAACAAGTACAACATGCTCAATCTAAAAATAGTCCAGCAATTTCGGGAGCAGAAAATAATGAGGAAGGAAGTCCAAATAAAAAAGGATTAACTTCTGAAGCGTGAATTCATTTTCTCAAAAAATTGAAGGAAAATTTCGTGCAGTATTGATGCATAAAATCTAGTAGTGCAAGAGAAAAGCCAACAAGTATATTAATCGCACACAAGTAATATAGAAGATGAGAAGGGATATCATTCCCACGAGGATTGTTGTGAATTATCTTAATCAATTCTAAGGTGATTTGAGAGAATCAGTTCAATGAATGTTTGGTTAATACTCAGAACAGAAACTAAGAAAATAATTATAAGAAGAAGTATAGATGTAATAACTGACTAGGTGAATTCAACATATGGAGAATGCAGGGGTTTGTTCACACTAAGTCGATTGGATTCAGTTAAGCATGGGTTGTTCCTAATGACGTACTAGGTATGCTAAAGGTGTGATCCCCTCAACAGGTGCAATCCCCATATCTTAATCTCAGAATTTATAAGGATGTTCAAACGAATCCACCTCATATAATTCATCAATTAAGATGAAATATTGTGCTGCAAACCTAAATTATTGATTGCTTAAATAAGACCTACCAATAGGCCACACAATCTGAATCTTAAACAAGTAATCAAATTGCGATATGCAATAGTAAGACTTATATTTCTAGATCAATTCTTCCTACAAATCAGATCATAAACTCTTTTACACTAACCAGTCAAAAAAAGATATTCAAGATCATCTCAGAAGAAGAACAACATTAAGAACACCCCGGATATTCAAAAGGAACAATTCATAAGATCATCCAATCAACATTAGGGTTCACAAACTCTCTAAAATNATTCAAGATCATCTCAGAAGAAGAACAACATTAAGAACACCCCGGATATTCAAAAGGAACAATTCATAAGATCATCCAATCAACATTAGGGTTCACAAACTCTCTAAAATGAACTACTCACTAATAAAATCGTTCATGACTAAACAATATAAGAAGTTCATCTCAGAAAGAAAGGATTATAAGAGAATACTAAGGAAGATGTTGAACAACCTTCTAGCGAATGCATTGTCCTATTCCTCTAATTCTAGCAGCCTCTAACCTTCGTCTTCTCTTCTTCAAGGTTTGAATCAACTCCCAGCCGTTCTCCAAATCTTGAAAATTTCTCCTTTTATAATATACTCCAAAACTAGGGTTTCGTCATAACCTTAGGATCCAAATAATGTTTTTACACCAATGATCATGATAAGATCCTATATAAGTTTCTTATAACTTCTCAAAATGTCTTTTAATCAGTCCTCCAAGATCTCATATCAATTACACTTCTTCCTCGCTGTCAAATCTCATGATAAACTCCGAAACCGTAATCCCGTGATGGATCATCACGGCTCGTAACTTGACCATTTCTAATTAGGCTTCATTCATCATGGCCCGTAAGTCGTGATCAGATCGGGTGAATTCGAGGTGTCACCATCGCCTTACGGTCCGTAACCAGGCGTCACGACATGATCCAATAGGATTTGCAAACTTCGTACAAAAAGAGGCCCAAAACAATCAACTCTAAAAGCTTTGGGTGAATCAAATTCCGCGGAAAGTAGAGGTGATACATTTATTGTTGACAATTATTTAGTCAAGATATTGCAAGAAAGGAACTTGTAAATATGATTGTTCTTCATGAGTATCCTCTTTCGATTGTTGATCATTATGGATTAGAAGATTTTGTGGTGTTATGCAACCATTATTTAAAGTTGTCTCACGTAATACTATAAAGAGTGATATCATGAACTTATTTGGGATTGAAAAGACTAAGACGTCAAATCTTCTCTATGGATTAGAAGATTTTGTGGTGTTATGCAACCATTATTTAAAGTTGTCTCACGTAATACTATAAAGAGTGATATCATGAACTTATTTGGATTGAAAAGACTAAGACGTCAAATCTTCTCGAAAGAAATTCAAGCCGTATTGCTATAACTACTGATATGTGAACATCAAGCAATCAAAACAAAGGTTATATGGCTATTACATCACATTTTATTGATGATCATTGGACTTTGCAACATCGTTTTGTGAGTTAATTATTTTAAACTATTATTTTTACATTTCTTATAAACTTTTGAAATTGGCAAGTTAAATATGTATTGTTCGTTTTTTCATATTCTTTTATGTGCCTACACATAATCCCGATGGCCTTTCACATGTTCTACTTGAGTGCCTATTTGATTGAAATTTGAATAAAAATGTATCAACTTTGACTATTGATAACTGTGCAACTAATGATGCCATGGTTCCATTCATTTTTTATAAGATTCCTTCTTCCATTTTGGGAGGATCATTGTTCATATGCGATGTTGTGCTCATATTTTGAATTTGATTGTCAAAAATGGGTTATCAAAAATTAAAAATTATGTGGAGAGAATAGAGAATGTGTTACTTTTTTGGCTGGAACACAAAAAAGAGAAGAAAGATTTCGAAATGCATATAGACAATTGAATATTGTTTATTCAAAAAAACTTGTTCAAGATTGCAATACTAGATGAAATTCTACTTATTTGATGATGGCTTTTGCATTATCATATAAAGAAATTTTTGATCGTTTGAAACAACGTGATTCTGAATGCAAATGTTATCCTGATTTTGAATATTGAAAAATAATATTAGAAATTTGTGAAAAGTTGAAAGTGTTTTATGATATAACTGAGTTGTTTTCTGGTTTCAACTATCCAACTTTAAATGTTTATTTTCCAAAAGTTTGTGAAATCATATTAGCTTTGAATGAATGACTTTCTTCTTCTGATGATATTGTTCAAATGATGGCTTTAAGTATGTGTTCCAACTTTGATAAGTACTGGAAAAAAATGATTCCAATGAATAAGTAGATGTGGATGTGCAAATTTCACATAAACAAACAACTCAAAGTCAAGTCATAAGGAAGGGGAAATAAATGAAAAACGCAAATAATTTTTTTGCTCCAAGAACTACTCCAGGTGCACAACCTTCCATTAAAAGTGCCATGGCAGGTAAAGAGGTTATATATCGTGCTGATTTGGCTGTTGCTAAATTCTTTTATGATTGTTGCATATCATTTAACAATGTCAATTCTGTTTATTATCAACCAATGATAGATACTATTGCAGCTATTGGTCCAGGGTATGTAGGACCTTATAATTTCATTAAAACAAAATTATTATATGATATCAAGAAGGAGGTTGGAATGTTGATTGAAACATTTAGAAGTGCTTGGAAAGAAACTAGTTGCACTATCATGGGCGATAGTTGGCAAGATCAAAAGAATGAGCATCTTATTAACTTTCTTATTTATTCTCCTAAGGAATTTGTTTTGTTAGATCAGTTGATGCTTCTGACATTGTTAAGGATGCTACAACTCGTTGCAATTTATTTTTGAATGAGTAAGTAATGTTGTGCATTTAGTCACTGATAATGCTGCAAATTATAAAGCTACTAGTAGATTATTGAATGAGAAGTTTCCTTCTATATTTTGTCTCCTTGTGTTGCACATTGCATGAATTTGATTTTAGGAGATATTGGCAAAATAAAGTTTGTGAAGAGCTTGGTAGAAAGAGCATCTAAAGTAACAATATTTGTTTACAATCATCCTTTTTGCTTGCTTGGTTAAGAAAAAGACCACAATGGTGTGAAATTCTACGTCCTGGACCAATTCGTTTAGCAACAACATTTATTGCTCTAAAAAGTATTCATGACCATAAACTTGATTTGCAAGCTTTAGTGACAAGTGTGAATTTTAAAAGTTCAATATATTATCGTGATAAGAAAGCTAAGATGGTTATAGATATTGTGTTGGATAGCAAATTTTGGATTGTGACATTATTGTGCAAATTGTGTCACCTTTGGTACATTTGTTGAGAATGATTGACTGTGATGATAGACCTTCTCTTGGTTATGTGTATGATGACATCTATAGAGCAAAGACGATCATTAAAAAGATATTCATGAACAGAAAATCTTTGTACAAGCCTTACACAAGAATCATCAAGAATAGATGGGACAACTAACTTCGCAAAAAGATTCATTGTGTTGCATATTTTTTTAATCCTGCATTCTATTATGAGAAAGACAATTTTTGTATCAAACCAGAGGTTCAACAAGGTTGGCTTGATGTATTGGATGCACTTATTACAAATCACAATAGTGAGTTTTTGAAGCAAAGTTGGTTGTATCATGATCGTTTGCAAAGTTTTAGTAATCACTTAGCTATTGAGACAACTAAAGAATTGAGACCCGGTGAGTTCCTCATTATTACTTTATAAATTCTAATAAAGAAGTTTTAGATTTATGATATTGTGTTAATCATTAAGTTTCTTAGATTTTATGATATTGTGTTAATCATTAAATGTTATTAATTATTTTGTTGCTTATAGTTTATATTGTAGATTAATGGTGGCGAAGCTTCGAATTTAGTGTTCCATTAGTGTCACAATTGGCGATTCGATTATCAAGTCAAACAACATCTTCTTCTGGTTGTGAAAGAAATTGGAGTGTATTTGAAAGAATACATTCAAAGAAGAGAAACAAGTTTGGGCACAAATTGATTGAACGATCTTGTATATGTTCATTATAATTTGGGTTTGAAAAATAGGTTGATTGATTTATTTGTGAAATATAATTATTTATTTTTTCGTATTGATTTATAATTGATCATTTATATATGTTTTTTAACTTTTATAGGGCTCTTAACAAGGAGAAAGCAATTCTTGATCCTATTGATTATGAGAGTATGGAAAAGATTGAATTTTGGATCACGGAAGAGGATGATAATCCATTACTTGATTATGATGAGTTGGAGAAAATGCTTTATAATGATTTGAAAGTTTCAAGAATTGATAATCAAGAAGGTAAAATTTAATTTTCATTTTATAGTTGTTTATTAATTAATTGTTATGAAGCTTGAATTTAACTTTCTTTTGTACATTTTGATTAAGGTGATATGCAAGAAGACAATATGGATGCTTCAGACTTTAACTTGGATTCTTTTCCTCGTTATGATGAAAACTATTGGAATATAGATTGATGTTTAAAACTATGCATATTTGACTTTTTGAATATGAATTTGTGAAGTCTTTTGCAAACATTGTTAGCAATTGAATGCAATTTATATTTTGGAGAATGTGTTAAAAACTTTGTTATCTTGAATGTAATTTGTATTTTGGAGGATGACTTAAAAATCTCATTATTTTGAATGTTGAAACTTTGTGAGTGCAATTCTATTATCACTTTCAAATTTGTAAGGTACAATTTGTCAAGCTTATCGTTTATTATCATTTTGTGGAGTTGTAAGGTATAATTTGTGGAGTTGTAAGGTATTCTATTATTGTCACTTTCAAAGTTGTAAAGTTGTAAGGTATAGTTTTTATTACAAATTTGAAATATGCATGTAAATTTTATTGTTCTTTAATTATTAGATGGTTCTTTCTCAAGAAAAAATTGATGAAGAAGTTGAGTTTAATATTATTATATTTATAATATTTTTTTATTACAACCGGTCCGACCGTCCGATTTAACTGATACGACCGGTTAAACCTAACTCGGAGGCCTATCCGGGTCGATGTTCGGTTCGGTTCTGACAACATTGGTAGCAAGGCAACACAACAATGCACGAGTCCCATAATTCCTTCGTCCCGACTGACGAAGTACTACAAATTTGGACTCGATGAGTAGGACAGGACAAACCACTTTGTCCAAGGGTTGACTCCAGACTTGAGGACTAAGACTCTCGGGGTTAACTGCAAGACCCTTGATGAGGTCTCTGAATTGGCGAAACACATGGAGAAAGATGAAGCTAATCGTCGGAAGGACGCTAGAGGCAAAGCTCCAATGCAGCAGGTCGTTTAAAATCGACCGAAGCGGGATCGGCAACGTCAGCACCCGGTCAGACGTGACAACCACAGCGACAACCGTCCTAGACCTTATGTCCCTAGAGATGCACCTCCATCACGGCAGCAGCATCCCTAAGCACCACAAGGAGAAGCAGTATGAAAACCACTACGGGCGCCAACATACTGGGGAGTGCCGCTGAAGACCGGTGCCTACATCAACTATGGAAAGCACGGACACTACATTAGGGATTGCCCTGATTGCAGGAAGGATGATCAAAATCGCAGAGGCAATGCCAACCCTGTTGTACGTGATCAAGCTTACAATATGGAAGCAGACCCGGCTCATCCCAATCAGGATGTCATCAGAGGTACTCTCCCTATAACTACACTCAGTACTTATGTTTTGTTTGATTCTGGTGCCACATTCATTTATTTCTCACGATTGTGCAACCATCCTAAACTACTTGCACTGGAATGAAATACATCATGGACATCACTACCCCTATGGGCACCCTCCAAGCCACGAAATACCTTCCTAATGTACCAGTGACAAGGGAGGGGAAGGACTACTTAGCAGACCTGATAGTCGTCCCTATAAAGGATTATGATGTCATCTTGGGTATTGACTGGTTGTCCTACCATGATGTTGTACTCTTATGCAAGAAGAAGAAGGTAGTCGTCAACTCTCACGGCAAGCAGCAAGCAACAATAAGAGGAAGGACCACAAATGACAACAAGATGCTGATAACGACGATGACAGCAATTGATCGAAAGTGGAAGAAGAGGCTACTTAGCTAGTGTCACCAGCACTGAGCCTAAGCAGAAGGACCTTGTTTTTCAGAAGACATCTTTGATTTACCACTACAAAGAGAAGTGAACTTCAAGATAGAGTTGTTACTAGGCACAACTCCAATCTCAAAGGCACCCTACAGGATGGCACCTAAAGAGATGCAGGAGTAAAGAAGCAACTGCAAGAGCTCTTGGACAAGGGTTTCATTAGACCGAGTGTCTCACCTTGGGGCGCTCTGATTTTGTTCGTGATGAAGGACGGCTCTCTCAGGTTGTGCATCGACTACATGTTGCTCAACAAAGTCACCATCAAGAACAAGTATCCTCTACCAAGGATTGATGACATTTTCGATCAACTCTCCTAAACGGCAGTATTTTCAAAGATCGACTTGAGAAGCGGCTATCACCAACTGAAGGTTGTAGAGGAGGATGTGCCCAAAACAGCATTCAGATCCAGATACGGGCACTACGAATTCCTGGTGGTGCCCTTTGGATTGACGAATGCACCTGCTGCGTTCATGGATATGATGAACATGGTGTTCAATCCCTACTTGGATCAATTTGTAATTGTCGTTGTAGATGACATTTTGATCTACTCATCGAGCCCAGAGGAACACAGAGAACATCTAAGAATCATATTAAAAATTTTACAACAACAAAAGTTGTATGCAAAGTTATCCAAATGCGAGTTCTGGTTAGACCAGATCATGTTCCTTAGTTACATAGTGTCGAACCAAGGGATCATGGTGGACTCGGCGAAAGTTGAAGCTGTCTCAAATTGGTCACCGCCAAGAAATGTGAGAGAGATTTGCAACTTCGGGACTGGCAGGATACTTAAGGTGGTTCATCAAAGACTTCTCCAAGATCGCATCACCTTTGACAAACTTTACCAAGAAAGGAATAAAGTTTGTTTGGTCCCATGAGTGCGAGCAGAGCTTCCAAGAGCTGAAGACCCGATTGACGACTGCACCAGTACTCACCATCCCTTTTGAGAGTGGTGGATATGTGGTGTATAGCGATGCTTGTGGCACACGTCTTGATTGTGTACTCATGCAAAATGGCAAGATCGTGACATATACTTCTAGGCAACTCAAGAAGCATGAAGTCAACTACCCCACACACGACCTGAAATTGACAACCGTAGTTTCGCCTTGAAGATCTGAAAGCATTACCTATACGACGAAAACTTTTTGGTCTACACAGATCATAAAAGCCTAAAGTATATTTTTACACAAAAAGACTTCAATATGAGACAACACAGATAGATTGAGTGTCTGACACACTATGAGATCACAATTGGATATCATCCAAGGAAGGCCAACTTAGTCACCTACGGGCAAGTGCACAATATTTTCCACATCTCCATGCTCAGAAAGTGCCAGCACGATGACGCCAATGTCATCAAAATGGAGGAACCCAACCTAAAGGAGGACCTCACCTGCGAGGAGCAACCTATGAAGATCCTAAAGCGTCGCTTATAACGCCAAGGAAACAAGAAAGTGGCGTTAGTCAAAGTGGTGTTAGTCAAAGTGGCGTGGAGTCGGCGTCGAGATAGTGAAGCAACATGAGAGCCGAAATCCGAGATGCGCAAGGAATTTTCACCAAATGTCACGCAACAAATGTTTTGCCTGCGCGCGGCCTTGGAATTCTTCACCAAAAGAATCCCAAGCAACCCTTGTTCCCTTCATTGTTTTGGCCAACACTTAGCCAAAACGGACCCTGTTGATAGCAGCCTAGTTTCCACCCAGAAACTTGAGAAGATGTTAGAAGATAAGGAAATGAGTACTCAAACTGTGCAGCCCGAAATTCCCTTTGATTCTGTCCAAAAATAAATGAATTTGCCCAAAGGATGCACTCCCTATGGCTCCAACTCTGCAGTGGTATTTATACAAGTCATGGGTAGTTATGGTAACTATCTTTACTCCAAATAACCATATCTTCAGTTCTGAATCTCTCCCAATTGTCCAGCAACTCCCAAATGTCAACTTTGGTCAATTCCCCACAATTCTGGTGTCTGCTGCTCAGCCTGGGCGCGCCTGTCGGAACAGGCCATTTTTCATGGGTGTGTCTACCCCCTTATTCTCCCTTCAAGGAAAACAGATTCCAAAATCCAATAATTTGAAGTGCATTCGCTGCCACCTCAAGTATGTCGACTTTACATCGACGTTATGCAAGTCTGTATGCATGATCCTGGATAGTACGATAGTCCGACGATAAAATTCTGAAACCAAGTTGGGTTAGGCGTGCCACTCCTAACCTTAGACATTCATGTCTTTCCCAGAATTTTGGTTAGATCCTCTCAACTCTAACCTTAGTGAATGCATCCCTATCATTCACCTTTTTGTACGATAATCTATCCATATGTCGACGTTCTATACCGACGTATTGACGTCTCATCAAAGCGTCAATATTTGGTCCTATTTGAGGCCCAAAATCTCCCAACTTTGGTCATACATCTATCCTATGGATGTCCGAACAGAGCATCCTCTGTTTTTTGCCAAAACTAAGTTGGTTTCGGGTCATGGCGTTAGCATCTCTACAGCCCAACGACTTCCCCTCAAAACACCAATGTTTTGTGCCAAAACGGGGCTGGTTCCAGCACTTGTATCCAAGGCTTCCCCTCTGCCACCGCTCATCTCAATATTGACCTATGCATCACCACATAGCTTGGATCTTCCCTTAATCCAAACATCAATATTTCTGGGTTAACGTCGACGCTATCTCAACAGAACATACACGTTCTATTTAGTGTCGAATACACATGTTAGCCCCACAAAGATTCCATGTTTTCCCTATCTTTGGGGTTATGTTGTTTTCAAATTTTCGAATGGTTCATAAGACTTACTTAGTCCATCATGTAAACAGAGGTTAACAAATTACACATTGTTCGATAACCAAAGACAAAGTACAAACACCTTGTTTATAGTACAAACACATTGGCATACACTCGCCAATCCGAACCAAACACTACTACAACATAGTAGAACTGAAAATACAACACACAACAAGATAACTGAGCACTATACTCATGGCACCACGAATCTCTAGTCGTCTTTGGGGAACATCTTCCTTTTCCCCAAGCGCTTTGCCTCCTTGCTTTCTGGACATTCCCTCTTAAAGTGAGGTCCTCCACAAACGAAGCAACGGATCAACCTCGGATCGTTCTTCTTAGACTTCACAGCCTTGTCCAGCAGCCGACTAGAACTTGGTGGGGTTGGACTTGGAAATTCTGCCACTTCCTCATCCTTTCCTTCATTCCTTGCCGTGATGTCGAGGAGTATCGTTTGCACAAACGAAAGAGACTTCTCCACTGAAGTCACTTTGTCCGTAAAACTTTTATCCATCCGCACACTCTCCTTGGCCAATGCCAAACGAAGTTGGTGCTCCAAATTTTCTAAACGCCCACTAAGACCACCAAGTCTCAGCAAACGTTCCTCCAAATCACGAACGGATGCATGCAACTCGTGCGCATCCTCAGCCACTTGAAGAGTTCTCTCCTCAACCACGGATTCATCCACCAATGACGCCCATGGTTTCTTCATCTCTTCCTTAAGAACTTCTTCCTCTGTTGGTACGCGCTTGTACTCAACAACGAAAGGGTTCTCCGCCATCAACGCAGCTCTGATACCAAATGTCACGCAACAAATGTTTTTCCTTCGCGCGGCCTTGGAATTCTTCACCAAAAGAATCCCAAGCGGCTCGTGTTCCCTTCACTGTTTTAGACAACGTGGAAGGGTGATCTTTTGAGGGCTTTGCAGTGAGAGTATGAAAAAAATTAAATTCTGGATCATGAAAGAGTATGATAATCCATTATTTGATATGATGAGTTGGAAAAAATACTTTATAATGATTTGAAAGTTTCAATAATTGATAATAAAAAAGGTAAAATTTAATTTTCATTTTATAGTTGTTTAATAATTAATTGTTATGAATATTAAATTTAACTTTCTTTTGTACATTTTGATTAAAGTGATGTGTAGTCAGACAATATGAATGTTTTAGATTTTAATTTGGATACTTTTTCTCGTGATGATAAAAATTATTGGAATAGAGATTGATGTTTAAAACTATACATATTTTGACTTTTTTAATATGAATTTGTGAAGTTCTTTACAAATATTGTTAGCAATTAAACGCAATTCGTATTTTGAAGAATAACTTACAAAACCTTGTTATTTTGAATGCAATTTACAAAGGAAAGAGCAGCTGCATGCTTAGAATGCCTTGACACAATAGTTCACCATCTAAATTGCATCTTAATTTTGCAGGAACTCATCCTCATTTGAGGTGTACCATTTTAATGCAAATGAAATTAGCTTGATGACGAGTACTGAGTACCTGCTGCCTGGTAGTGGACAATCCTTCCCCGCTTTGGGTATCGGGGGACAGAATGGCGAGATCCACCTCCGCGTCCGGCGCTTGCGACCGCGGGCAGTAGTTGATGCCACTCTCTTGCAGAAGGCGGAAAGGGAGCTCAGGGTTTCCTCGCTTGACATGAACGTACTGCAACGACCAGAAGCTGCCCTTGATGACCCGTCGACGGAGGTCGTATTCTCGGCACTGCCCTTCGAAGCTGTAGCGGCCTGCTGAGGCATAGTCCGGGTCCGAGAAACCGGCCGCCGGAGACTGCGACGCCCTCCGACCTCATGGCCCGGTCCACCGACGTCCTCGCTTCGCCTCCGAGCTCCAGCGTCGGGTCCGGCGGTGTCCACGCTTCCATGGAGACGGAAGACGGCACCGTGGCTGCGCCAGCTGAGGAGACGACGCTCACTGCCTCACTGTTACCTTTTGCACTTCTTCCCAGAAATTAACAAAATTTCTAGTTTGGTCCTCGGGACAAAGATGGGAAAAAAAAGAACAAAGAGGCCGTAATGCGGGCCGTAGCGATCTCGACGGCCCATGGATTTACAATTATTCTTTTTTTTCTTTAACACCATGAACAAAATATTCTTTTTGACGTTTTGTTATCAATTATTTATTCTGCCGGTGCTAAACTGTTCTTTACTTATATAAATTGTTAACTATATATCAGAATCTTATAGTTCTAGGCGATGTTTAGATACTCCATAATTTTAAAATACTTAAACATTACATCGTAATATTCTTTTTTGTTGATAATTTATTTTTATAAATAGATGTTTGACATTATTTTTTATTAGATAAAATAACATATTATATAAAAAGTATTATAAAATAATTATTTACTTCTAACTTTCTTCTTTCTCTTTTCTATTATTTTGTAGTTACAACTATTTAAAAATATGATCTAATAATTTAATTTTTGTATATAGGAAAAAACATTAAAAATATCTTACTATAATTTTTTTAAAACGTCAAAAAATTATAAAACTCACAGGCATGCCCTTATTTGTTGGTGCGCAAACTACTGGGGACACTCCAAGGAGTACTTTAGTCATCAAAAGATATGAATTAGCTCATTATTATCAGCCAAAAATGAATTCCGATAAATAAGATGTTCTATTCTTAAAAAATTAATTAGTGTCTGCTTAGGCTTATTTGTGTGCAATGCATATTTTTGTCAATTTTTAATGATTTCGCACTAAGTCACTCGTCTATAATGGATGAGGTTCTAATATTTTATATTTAGAGGATACCAAATAGAAATTAATATTTTGTATTTACAGGTGTTCATCACTTAACTCTAATTTTCATTGGTGTTGTTATGAAAAGTTTCATCCAAAAATCAAATAAAAGAAACTTTCAATTGTGTAATTATTGCATTTTCGGTAGACATTAGATCCGAATAATTTAACATATGAACAAATTCTTTTGATAAAAAAACTTTAAGGGCAACGAAGAGTTTGATTTTTTACGCTTCTTAGTTCTCATGCCAATTAATTGGACGGTACTAATTCTCTTAAAAGAAATTTAACTCTTATAATATAATCGCATGTTCTTTATAAAGAAGATAATTATTTATTTATCCCATAAAAAATCCAATGGGGGATGCATCATGCAACAAATGCAGAGCGTGCGTCCATCTACAATTACTCGCTTGCTCCCCTACGAACTCGCCACTGTCCTACGTAAACGGCTGCAACAGACAAGTCCATGTGACGGTCTTATAATAATAATAATAATAATAATAATAATAATAATAATAATAATAATAATAATAATAATAATAATAATAATAATAATAATAATAATAATAGAAGGCCCCAAAACCAAATAAATTTACCACTGATACATGACTTGGACTTTCACAAACATAGGAATTCCAACCCCTTCGACTCTCTGCGTGAAGCAGATGGGCAGTTGCTCCCAAGTAGTTAGAAAAAATAGAAATATTATGCTGAAACATGAGAAGGGGGAACATTTTCTGATCGCCGCCAGTGTAATCATTCTAATGATAGTCGTGAGGAGTCCCCATTAACCCTCTCTCTGCCCCCTTCCCCCGCCCATTAACACTCTCTCTCTCTCTCTCATATACACATTTGTGTATATGTCTTTCTCCATCTGTACATGTCTCTGTCTCTGTCTTCCTTTATGCGAGGAGTAAATCTGTTGGGTATTAGTATCCCTTACACGCCATATTTACACAAACAACTAAGCCATCAATCAAACTCCAACTACCCCTCACACACAAGAACACACATTTAATCTTGGAAATCGATGCCCCCCCCCGTCTTCATTTACTCTGATGGTGAGAGCTCTTAGCTGTTTTGCATTCCCAGTTCTCAAACCTTGAGCTTTTGGGGGTAGATACGTATAAGAGTCTCCAAACACCGCATGTATTTTTTTTTTCGATAAAGAAAAAAAATATTCTTGTAGGTTGTCCATAGAAGCATGACATGGTGAGACATAACTCGCATGTATTTTTTTCGGTAAATAACTTGCATGTATTTGATCACTCCATCAGTGTACATACAACATAGTAGTATAACTGTTACATGATGAGATAAGTCATGTGATCAGCAATAACATGAAGGATATATCATATCTCCAACATAATAGTACAAGATCTTGATACACTATTCACTAGCTGATAGATGGATAGATCACTAGCAGAAGAGAATTTATAGTAGCAATAGTATAAACAATAGATGTAGGTTGTGCATAGAAGCATGACATGGTGAGACATAACTTGGGCATAGGGATAAGCATAAAAGGTCAAACCTATGGAGAGAGAGAGGGGGGATAAGCGTGCACGGATGTGGTGGATTTTTGAAGGTGGAGGTCTTCTTCTCTCCTCTCGTTTCTTTGCATATCTCATACAATAAATTCGGAGTTGGAGGTTTCTGTTTGTTTTGACATGGAACGAGAAGGGACCTTCCTGCCATTGGGAAACGCCGTGGGGGGACAACAATCTCATACCTCTGTGCCCATGCAAACGCGGTTGCACACTTGCACGGACACCTCTTTAGCAAAAGGTCTCTATTCGTAGCTTTAGACAGTGGAAAGAATGTTTATGGCAGCATATATTTAATTTATATCAACAATTCTCTCTCACAACCCGGAAAGAATGTTTATGGAACTCTCTCTCTCTCTCTCTCTCTCTCTCTCTCTCTCTCTCTCTCTCTCTCTCTTACTGGAAAGAATGTTTATGGCAGTATATATATATTTTTATATTTATACCATTAATTCTTTGTCTCACACTGGAAACAATTCCTACTCTCTCCTGTCTATTCAGCAATGGTGTTTAATTTCTCCCGGCCCCTGTTCCTCATTAATTGATCTTTTCATGCTTTTGATGAACATTAAATTCGTTTATTGCCATAAGTAGAAATTTGATAAAACAATGCTAAAACTACTTTTGTATCATTGCATAAGATATAGGTTAGCTTAGCCTTTGGTAAATGTTTTGTGAAAGAAAAATACGAAATTCTCTTAAAAATTTTTTTCTAAATTTTTTCATAACTATGTTAAAATTCTTCCAAAAAATGATAATTTTGCTGGCTATGGCATTAACGGATATTCAATGAATTTTTAGATGAATTTTTAGTGAGATTTAGCTATTCTCTTTGTGGAAACACTTGCCATGAAGAAAGTTTTCTTTTCATTTATCCATTGAACACATTTGTCAGCAATTTGAAAAACTTAAAATGATTATCGGTGAGAATCATTTACTCAACAGACAAGTTCCAAATTCTCACAAATATTCAAATAATAAATAAGAAATCATGCTAACAGATATATTATCGAACACATTCATAGGTTTTACTCAAATTAAGAATCTCGTTCAAGTTCCAAATCTTGTTTTATGTGCTTACCCCAATATCAAAACAATGTACTAGGTTCTCACTAATATACTAGGAGACTCGAGCGTTAAAACTAAACAAAACATCTCAAATTATGTCTCCAAGCTAGGTTCAATTGAACTAATTAACCATTATTACGTTTATAAGTTATAACTATTAGTTATTTGGGTAGAGTGAAAAACAGTAATATTATTAATTGAATCTTGGTCGATTGGTTGAGATTTCAGTTTAGATTAGATTATTATATTGAATTTCTTAATGGTACATGAGGATTTCATTTTAGAAGCAAAATTATTCTAAAATTTCAATCTATCAATTTCATCATATCTTAATCAATTAATCCTTTTTATACATAAAATCACAATAAATTAAAGGAGAAAAATCAATGCATATTCTTTGAAATATATGACGCATGCATGTTTACATGCATAGATCGAGAGGTTTTCTAATATTAGCTTCTTTGAAATTTCTACAATTCTATATCTTCTCAATGATCACTTCACTTAGTTCATATAACAGTTTGGAGTGAAAATTTTACTCTAATCATGTACAGTATATTATCAGGGACTCAATAAACTTGGAGATTGCATTCAGAAAATTTTTAGATTTGAGCATTGTATAACCTCTTTGATTATTCTTCTAAAAGTTCTTCTAACACCTCGTAATGACATTAAATATAATTTTATCAATTTTTAAAATTGTTTAAAATATATAAGTATTAAGAGAATCATTTGAAAAAAAATCAGGATAATATAATTTTTTTTCTTTAGATTTCGCTCTTCCTTTTGTGTTCATATTTTGCATGAACAGATCAATCAAAAGCCCCCACCACTCCCCATATTCTCCTACTCCTCACCCTATAAATACCCCCGGTAACCTCCTCCTCAATTCCCTCGTTCCAATCCTTTGCTCATAATTATATTTCCAGTATCCCAATAAAGTGAGCAAAAATTAAAAGCACACACACAGAAGAAGAGATGGAAGAGAACAACACCACCAACCACCACCAAAGGAAGTTTCCTGCCGCCGCGAACGGTGGCGCCACCGGCAAGAGGGCCACAGCTGGGTCATCCGCCATGGCAAAGGATGGCACGAGGTACCGCGGTGTCCGGCGCCGGCCGTGGGGGCGTTACGCTGCCGAGATCCGCGACCCGCAGTCGAAGGAGCGCCGCTGGCTCGGCACCTTCGACACTGCCGAGCAGGCCGCCTGCGCCTATGACATCGCAGCCCGTGCCATGCGGGGGCTCAAGGCACGGACCAACTTCCACTACCCGGCGACGCTGCCGCCGCCGGCTGCGTCGGGCATGTACCCTTCGGACTGCCCTTGGCCCGTCATTAATCACCACATGCACCAGTCTTCGCACCATGTGTACCAGCAGCCTTCCTTCAACTCCCTTCTCCTTCGCACTCTCATAACCAACTCTTCCTCGCCTTCTTCCAACTTGCACCACGAACCATCTTATAATGCATGCACTTCCTGTTCATCTATGTCAAGCTTCGCCGCC
The DNA here is from genome assembly GCA_001647135.1 of Pontederia paniculata. Lineage (NCBI taxonomy): Eukaryota > Viridiplantae > Streptophyta > Magnoliopsida > Commelinales > Pontederiaceae > Pontederia > Pontederia paniculata. The sequence goes on from LTAE01006473.1 coordinate 17,865, forward strand.
ACTCCTACTCCTGCTACCGCCGTAGCAAATACTACTGCAAACCCCACTGGCCACATTGGTGTTGGAAGTAGCGTCCATCATGGATTCAAAGAGGAATCCGACTTCATGGGCGCCTTTTCTCTCTCCGAACACTTGTCATCTTCGTCACTGCCTCAACAGTACTCAAATTGCACTCAGCAACCTGTAATGATCCCATCAAAGTCCGACGACGACTGCAGTGACTTCTTCCTCAGCGAGCGGCCGGAATCTGGGCTTCTGCAGGAGATCATAAGAGGCTTCTACCCACAGCGAAGCGCCGAGAAGGGAAGCCATTTTCATGGGGAGGATACAATTGCATTAAAGCAGGAGCAGCCGTTCGACCAGATGGACTACTGCTGCAACGTAGGAGATAACAACTTCCCTATGATCCATCAGGGCTTGCTGGAAGACATCATTCAGTACCCCGACTTCTTCGGGGTCATGTCATCAAAGTTGCAGAATAGAGCTTAAAGGTGTGCTAAGCCTTTCTCATGGAAGAGAAAGATCATGTACTGACTGCTATTTTATGTTCGTTTAGCTTTATTGTATTTGTTCATCAAGTTATCTAGGTTTCATTAGGGTACGTTGTTGGGTGGAAACATTTGTGCTTGCATGCTGCAACTAATTAATTAATTGCAAGTGTGTGTACATCTGGTCATGTTTGTATAAAAGTTGATTGATGTATGATCTCCATGGACGGAATGCTTGCTTACCTCCGAGTATTCTGATCGCCTTATGATATCATGTTGCTCCAGTCTCCATATAAAGGAAAGGTGGTGGGTTCTAAGCTCATCAATGTCAATGCATGCTCTCTAGGGTTTGCACTGGTTTCCATAATGTTTTTGCTAAATAGAGCCCAACACCCAATATCTCCATATATGACACGATGATGCTATTCAATTTCTATGACAATAAAAGAAAAAGAATAGCCGAAAATGAAAAAAAGAAGAAAGAAAAAGAAAGAAACATTGTAACATGTTTATATCATGCAATACTACCTGTTTTTTTCCTTTCTCCAGAGGGGGTACAATACATGCATGTAACATTTTTTTATAATAATACATGCATGTATTTATACTGAGACCAGCTGAGTGACGCTACAAACCTTTTCTACAAATGTTGCATAATTATTGAAACTGTAACTTTTCCAAGGCATGGAGTAAAATGCCTGTTTATATCATGCATGGATTAATTCTTTCTAATATGATGGATAAAAAAGTTAAACTTTCGCCCTTCTATATTTGATCTTAAAAAATTCTGATGTATCTGCAGGTAAGAAATTATAAAAGGATATATATATATATATATATAATATGTATAGTATATTATATTATTATATATACATGTCATTTCTTTCACTGGCAGACATTTATCTTTAATGGAGAGTTGGAGAAATGATGCAGTGATGTGAAAGTACGGCAGTGCAATGTTGATATTGTGCAATCAATACATACATAGCCGGACCCAATTTTTCTTTTTTTTTCTTTTTAAGTTATAGGTTAAAAAACGTCTTTATAATGGTTTCTTTTCGTAGATCCTGTTTGCCTTGTCGTCGGAAGGTTGTTTTAATGCAAAAGCTGGCTTTGTCGGGCCATTTCTAATTTCCCTCTGCAAACTTAATACAAAATGGATGGACGAAAGAGGTGCAAATTAGAGGAGATGTCCGTTTTGTCCTTCTCTGGATTTGTCTTCGACATGGTACGTATCTTATTTGACCTAATTAAGATAAAAAAAGATTCAACATTTTCCATAAGTGAAATTATTATGCTTGAAAAGATATTAATATGTATATTTGAAATGGAAAAAAAAGAAATCAAATTCTCTTAAGGTTAGAAAAAAATTTTAAAAATGTTTACGAGAATGTTGAAGTGCTCATTTGAAAATTGACATTAATAAGATAAAGTGATGATAGAACATATTTTTCGTATTGTGGTTTTGAATTTTCCTAACTTCTATATATAAAATACCCTGTTACCTGTTCGTTATTCTGCAAGTTCTCCATCCTATTTTTTCTTTTGATCTTGTTATCTTTCTTAAACATAGCTTAAGGACAAAATTAAAGAAAAATACTAACGCTAACTGATGAGATATATGTTGTCATACGAGACAGAGGGCTTAATTGTAATTTAACATAAGGAGTTGGCACGGAGAAATAGTGTGCTAATTATCGTACCTAATATTTTAATAAATTATTTCTAATTTCCTCCCACAAACTATCACATATCTACTAGCATAAGCTCTCAACTATATTATTATTCACTTAACACATTTAAACTTATCTAATGATGATACTTAACTTCAAAAATAAAGTTTGATATTTTTATCATTTTATTTATTTTTTAAATTACTAAATTATTATTTTCTCCTTCTTTGATTAATTGATCAAAGACAAACAATCTTAGCCTTGCTCAAGAATATAAAAAGAAAACTTGGATTAAAAAATAAAATTGAATCTGAAGAATATTTTTAACCAAAAAATAATACTTAAAAAATAGAAAAATTAAAGTTGGATCCTAGGTATACTTAGAATTATGAAAAAATATATTATTAGATAAGAATCTAAAAAATAAGAATTTAACAAGGGTAAAATATTAATTCAATAATTTATATATATATATATATATATATATAATAATGGTACTTATTTTTTGAGTTAAATGTAAAGGTGCAAAATTGATAATAATATAGTTCAAAGGTTATATTGGTAGATATACTATAGTTTGAGAGAGGAAAATAAAATTAATCCTTTTTTAATCGTTGTTCCCCTTGTCAGTATCATTTTTTTAGAATATATTATATAAAATAAAAATAAAATGATCTAGTGTTATTAATATTTGAGAGGTGGTAAACTTTCTAAATGCTGCTACTAATCCAAACACCAAAATAATAATCGGCAATCCTATATATACACAATTATTTTTTAAAACAATGATATATATTTTCATACCGTTTATTTTATACATGGCAATAGATTATGGGTATGTTTGACTTAGCGGATAAAAAATATTTGATAAATAATATTAATAAGTATTTTAAGTACTAAAATTTATTTTAAAATATAACTATTTACATGTTTGAATAAAAATGTTGATAACAACAATAAATAATTTTAATATTTGTTAAAATAAATATTGATTAAGATACCCTTGCAGTCGTATGATAATAATATTAAAAGAATATATATAAAAGAGTAATATATTTAGTTAGAAAGATAAGCCAACAAGTTTTCAAATAAAGATCTGTTTGGCTAAGCACTTATAAGTTAATTATAAAATTTTTCATATTTAGTAAATAAAAAATTATAAGTTGAAAAGAACAAGGTGGATTTCCCCTTATTGTTTATAAAGTTGTTGGGTTATATTTATTAACCAATTATATTATTATAAGAGTAATAAAAAAACCTTATTTTTTTAATATTATTATCATATGACTATAAGAGTATCTTAGTCACTATTATTTTAACAGACATTATAATAACTTATTGATATTATTAACATTTTTATCCAAATATGTAATTACTTATATTTTAAAATAAGTTTCAACACTTAAAATATTTATTAGCATTAGTGCTTATCAAATTTTTTTATCAAGTAAAGGAGCCTTGCTTATTGTTTTCAAGTATAAGTTATTATTCTAACAATTTATATAAATATAATTTTTATTTATCAAACATAGAGAAATTTTAAAATCAACTTATAAGTAATTTTACATTACTTATAAGTTCAGTCAAATAATTCCTATATCGATAATTAATAACATTTAGGAAAAACACTTTCTTCAAAAAAAGTCATTACAGTAATATCAAAACAGTAAAACTTTGTTGTAGCCAATAAATTAACATAACTATTGCACTTTAATGATGATTAGTTTTCCTTTGGTTAATATTGTATGGCCTTGAAAATAAACTTTTGTCACTTTGCGGAGTCCACGTACATATTGGCTATATTATACATTGGTTTTGACAAGTCAAATAGCGTGACAATCAAGACAATAGAATAATGTGAAATTAAAAAAATCTATTAAATGCAGAAGCTCAATATATCATAATGATAATCAAAGTTATATTATCTGACTTGGTGAAAATTATTCCTTTATTTTTATGTATAAATTAAATAATTGAAGTCAATTTTATGAATAGAAAATAATATCAAGTAAAGTGGCATCAAATTTTACATGGAAAATCCTCCAACAAAAAGGTAAAAATCACAAGACAATTACAATGTAATTCTAATATATCAAGAACGAATTACAAAGTTTTTTAATTTTTTTCAAATTCGAAATAATGATATAATAAGAATAAAACAATATTTTTTAAAAGAATTATTAAATAATCAACAAGAATGATATCACCTAATTACTATGATTTTTTATGATCACAATATCAATTTTCAGTGATTTTTTCATTCTAATTTCATTCGTGATTCCTTGCTCTTCAAGAACTTCTCCTTCTTTTCAAAGGTCTTCTCTTATTTAAACATATCATCACCAAGAAAGATTAATCTTTTCTCTTTTTATGACATCCAAATATTAGAAACACTAAGAAAATAAAAAAATTCATTTTTTTTCTTCATATTATCAGTCTCCTTTTTTCCCTTCTTTTTGCCTCTCTAAAGAGAGAGAAGTCATATTTAATTATGTGAGTTGTATGATATAATTCAACTCCAACTCAAACACATAAGTTGGTTAACTTTAGTTTAACTTAAATCTAATTGAGCAGTTGAGTCTTTCATGTTCTTAAAGCCCCACGATCTCTCTCCTTAGGTCGTTAGAAGGAGATGCTCCATCTATCATTTGATCTTTATGACTATCAATCCGAAATCTAGTTCCAACTTTTTTCTTGAATTTGTCTTTACATTCTTCCTTTCTTCAATAATCATTGTATATTTATACCTTGGATATCTAAAGAAGAACAATTCTCTCCTATAGATATGTGAAGTTGAGAAGTCACTTGCTCCCCCTATTCAAAACTCTCATTTGCATCCACCACTAGCTCATCATTCCTAAGTTCAATATGTAAGTTATCATCACTATGTCATTTTTATGTACTTAAGTTTGCCAATATTTCAAACTCATTAAACAACACATCTCTACTTTTGATGATTTCTTTTTCACTAAATCTCTTAACTTATATTCAGGTTCTACACCTCCATATTTCAGAAATATGCAATTTTGATTTTTGTCATTCAATTTTTGTCCTTTTTCTTTTGATTCATGTGCAAAAAGTCTACAACAAAAAAATTTCAAATGAGAATAAGAAACATTTTTATCAGTCCACACTTTTTTTAGGAATATCAAAATTCAAAGTAGCTAATAAAGATTTGTTGATCAAGTAGGAATATTCACAACTTCGCTTCAAAATGACTTAGATAGTTTAAGCATCCTCAGCATACATTTAACTTTATACAAAATGGTTATGCTGATTCTTCCAACAACATTAATATGTTATGGAATTTTAGGCATTGTCTTTCCATTTCTAATATCAAGCTTTGAGCAATAATTTTTGAACATCCAACACGTATATTCATCACCATTATCAGTGTGAAGATATTTCAGTTTAATTCTCGTCTCTCTTTTGACCATAACATGAAAATTATGAAAAAAATTGGAGTATCTGATCTTTTATTTTCATGAAATAAATTCATAACTTTTGTGAAGCATCATCAATAAAAGATAACAAAATATTTATTGCCACATCAAAAGTTAATTTCAATGAGATCACACATATCATAACGCACTAGATCCAATATATTTTCTATTCTTTTGTCTCTCGATATAAATAACATTATATTATTTATCAAATTGGCAATCATCACAAGTATTTAAAAGTTTATCTTTGGTAAGAGTAATGTGAGAATTTCTTGCCAAAACCTACAATTATTTCTCACGCATGTATTCTAATATTATGTGCCACAAATCTAGTGAAGCTTCTTTCTTTCCAATCAAATTCACCTGATTCTTGTAGAAAACACCTAATAACTTTCCTTTAGGAACAATCATGGATCCCTAAATTAATATTTACTTTCAATCACCGATATGATTATGATAACCTTCTTGATTCAAAGTCGAGAAGAGATAAGATTGAAACTCAAATAAGGTATGTGTCTCACATCCTTGAAAATTAACTCACAACCAACATCTGTGCATGTGCATATATTTTCAATTCCTACCATTTTAGACTCAAACTTATTATCCATCTTCATTGTGCCAAATCATCAGTCTTCTACACGCTAAAGCATTATTTTAAAGGAGTTGCATGATGTGAAACACTTACATCAATTACTCACTCAATTGAAAAGTTTATGAAATTACATTCTTCATTTTCATTTGAAATAAGTACAAAATCACCATTTGATGTCACTATACTAGTACTCTAGTTGTCTTCATATTTTTGTTTCTCTCATATTGTTGTCTTCATATTTATGTTTCTTCTCATTTTGTTGTTTCTTTCAATGTCTATGATTTTGTTTGATGTCTTTCTTTTTCATAATGATAATACGAAAATATTTCTCTATATTATGATCTATCATTGTGTCTCTTAGGATCTATACTTTTGTCTCTCCCTTATCCTTTATGACAAGATCCTATGAAGTATTTGTTCACGTGTTCTTCTTTCTTATTTCTTCATTGAGTAAGAAAACTTTAACAACGAAAAGTGATCCATCATTAGTGAACACCATTAGGAGTAGAGTTGTTAAGTGCTATCGCGCTAAGATTTTCCATGATTCCAGTAATGAACTTAGGAGTGTTAGAAGAGTAGAATGGAAAAATGTTTTCTATATATTTCTGATGAGTCTGTACATCTATATATAGTACATGAAAAGGATCATATGGATAACCACCAATGTCTATCTAATCTAACTAGAGAAGATCATCTAATCTAAACTAATCTAGATAAACACAAATCTAGATAAGATCAGATCTGGATATCAATAGATCTAGATGATATTAAATCTTTACAAAAGATAAGATTAGATTCTCTAACACACCCCCGCAAACTCAGCTTTCTCTGGATCGAAGCCTGAGTTTGTCTCGTAAGAATTGAAAGCGAGCACCAGAAAGTGGCTTGGTTAGAATATCTACAAGGTTGTCTTTGGAGGAGATAAAGCGAACATCAAGACGACGATTGGAGACCTCATCACGAACAAAATGATAATCAACCTCTATATGCTTTGTGCGCGCATGAAATATCGGATTTGCTGATAAGTATGTGGCGCCAATATTATCACACCATAGAATAGGAGGAGAGGAGATCTGCAAACCAAGTTCCATGAGCAATAACCTTAGCCAGATGAGCTCTGCTGTAGCATCTGCTAAGGCTTTATACTCAGACTCCGTTGATGATCGAGAGACTGTTCTTTGTTTGCGAGCTGACCAAGAGATGAGATTGGTGCCA
>LTAE01006474.1:13634-25273 GCA_001647135.1 Pontederia paniculata
GACTGCCCCCACAGTCCTTCAATACCGGTCGCCCTCTTTATATCTTGGGTCGACCGTATATGCCTCCTCCTCCATATACTTTGCTGTTTTATATGACCTCCTCCTCCTTCTGTTGGTCGACCGCTTATTTTCTTAGGACGCCCACTGCACACATATGGTTCTTCATGATATGTATTACGTGTGCAGTGGTCGTCCATTCCTTTAGCTCAGGTCGACCACTGTACTGAACTTGTCTATATCCTGTTACAGAAATCAGCTTAAACAAGTTCATTAGTACAGACTGAGTTCACTTACAAATTTGTGATCATTCAAAACAATCTCGGGATCCTAGATTCAACAAACATTATTACCATCCATGCCACCATCATCGTCACTTAGTCCTGATTACTTGCAGGACTAAGATACAAGGGAGGTGACTTCCTTGAGCTAACGTCTAATATGTAAGGATCAATAGTCTAAAGCAAAAAGAAAAATAAGAATTTATTCTAGGAAAGATAACTTTACTGTCCATTGGAAACATCTGCACAGAAAGGCATATAGTAGAACTTAAACATGAACAAGCACATCAAGATACAAACATCAATCGTATTAGATTTTTTTTTCTATCAGCATTTCATTCTCTAACTTTATATCTTTCTTTTACTTTGAACAATATTTGTTCTATACTTTCTTCCTTTTCATCTTTGTTCCTTTGACTTTATTCTTTCTTTCTTACATCTTTCTTTTTTTTTACTTTTTTTTTCTTTCTTAGAAGTCATCTTTTAACTTCTTTCATCTTTCATCTTTTCATCTTATAAATAGTTCTTCATCTTTTAATTTTTACGGGAACATCATGGTACTTTCATGTATCTTTATCGATGATTGTATATCGCCATGACAATCGTCAATTTTCGAGGAAAAAATTTCCATTTGATGGAATTTCCTAAATTTGTTACACAAGGTGGAGAGGCTTGTACAATAATAATGTGGCTAAGTTTTTTATCTTCACTGTCATGGAATTTCAGTGTACATTTTGCCTTCAGCTAAATCCACTATCCCTGACTTTAACTTTCGTTATTAATATTCATTCTTTTCTCCTTTTGACAATTAGCATACATGAAGATCCACAACTTTCGTCTTTTATCTTGCTTGTTTTAACTTTATTATCTTTTTTAGTCTTTTAATTATCTTTCTAATCTTTACTTAAGAGATATACCATACATCACATCATCATAACATACAAGTCATATACCAAAAATCCATTCTTAAAAAACGGTCTAAGTCAGGATGCAACATGGCCCATTTCCATCACGCATCAACCATCACAAAGATGACCTTCTTGGAGACAATCTGTGTTAGAATGTGACACGACTCATTTTCATCATGCATTGTTTATTGGCTTTTCCTCACTGAGCGCAATTCATTTTGGAATCCAGCACGATTCATTTTGCAGGTGTCAATCCTCTCCTATAGTTGATCGATTCAATTCGGGCTTGATTGCATGCGACCCACATCAAAATTATTATTCTTACGGAGTTAGGATGTTGTCTGTGTTTAAGATAACAAGACCTGTGTCTAGGGTTTGTGCATTCTCCATGCGGTCCTTGTTAAGTTCTGGCGTTGTCTGTTTAACTTATCACCTCTCTAACTTTTCTAGGGTTTCTTTATTCTCCAACACGGTTTGGTTCGAGTGAACAGGTCATCGTTAGTTTCCTAGTTGAGCGTGGCCCGTGTTCGATAGAACACGACCCACATTAGTCTTTTGCGTACCCTCTGGGACACGATCTATGTCCAATGGGAACATGGCCTGAGTTGGCGTTGGGTGTTCTTTTAGGCATGTCTATGTCGCCAACATCCCATCTTATCAATCCATCTATTCCATGGCGATTTTCTTCACCATCATTAATTAAAGATCATTTCTGAGTCTAGAAAATATCTAAAATTTATCCAAAAAATTCTGTTTGTCATGTGTGTTTCTAGCTCATTAAATCAATGTTTTAAACTCTAGAATCAGTAAAACCTCCATATAAAATAGAGAAAACATGATCTCAAGAATCAAAAATTAAAAAAATAGGTAGCGAAATAAATAAAAATTTCTTATATACATTTTTGACAATCATAAATATCATTTTGTTCATCCTCAACTTTGTGCCTCTCGCCAACACATGTTCCTGGTTTGTGGCAAAAAATAAAGGAAGAATAAAGAAGACAAAACAGTGTCTTATTTTATGGCCTTGAGAGAGAGAATAGGGAGAATGGTAGAGAGGGAGATAGAGGAGTTCTCTAACGACTTGAAGAAAATAATGATTCGTGATGGCCGAACTTCATGTCCTATAGTTTATATAAAATAGTCTAGAGCTTCAAGTAAAATTTAAGTTCAAATTAAATTCGGCCTCCTAGTAAAATAAAGTTAAAGCTTTTACTTTTGGGTAGAACATGTGTTGTGTCTAAGTTGGACACGGTCCATTTCATCTTTTTTTTCCACCACTTCTTGGGTGTTACACTTAAACTCTTAGCATAAATTATACATCTATCATATGGCTTCATCTTCTCTTTCATTTTTTTAATCTAAACTCTTAAAGTATTGGTTACCTTTTTAACCTTCAAAAGTTAAGCATCAAACTTTTAATCTAAACTTGCAGGTATATTTCTGACAGATTGATTTAAGTAGCAAAAGATCTCAAATTCAATTTTTGTATGCAAATATTTCCTTAGAAGTCAAAGTAAGTTAATTTGAGGCAAAGCTCCCGAACAATGAGGGTGACAAAATAAATCTCTGTTCGATAGAAGTAACATGAAGATTTAAACTCTCAGCCTCACATTTGGAATCCATGATATGCATATCTTGTTTGTTTCATTATAAAAAAAATATGCGTATCTTGTTAGATTCCTTCAGCATACTATGATATGGATTGGTACAAAATATGAATGTAACAAGATATGAATTATGTAGCGACACATATCTTGTTACATCCTTCATCATTATTATTGTTCGCCATAATTATTTGTTCCAAAAGAGCATCGATTGGTATGCCATGATATGTCGATGGAATGTAAAAGAATTATACATACATATATATATCTATATATATATATATTAAAGGTATCTAAGTTCGAACAAATAATTATGGCGAACAATAATAATGATGACAAAATGATAATAATTAATTTCGTAATCAAGACTCTAATAATACTTTGATCACTTAATAGATAATTCATTTCTCAAGGCAAGACACATCAGGCGTGATAGGGCCATCAGTTGAGCCATGAGCGTTGACGCATAGCGCTTTACGATCACCTTCTTTAATCGTTGGCGATGCACTCAGGTTGATGTCGCTGAGGTGGAGATCCGTGCAGGCAACACTTTGGCTACAGTTGAGCATTATGGCAACTTGCGAAGCGGACGTCCCATAAAAGTGTGTGTAACTAACGTTTGATATCTCCACCGCATCCTTCTGCATGCATAGTAATTTTCTATATGCTACTGGTTAAAATTTAATCAGTACATATTTGTTCTTTCATTTCTCGTAATATTTAATGTATTTAGAAGAGGAGGAGGAGATGTACTATATTACATACCTGAGCAACACAAACACCTTTTTTTGTAGCAGTAGTATTGGTCAATTACTATTGGGAACTCAACATTGTTTAAAGTGATAGCCTTGACATGACCCTTTCCTCCCTGTATTTAAAATACCATATAAATATTTCAAGATATATGCGTATATTTTTGTTATTAATATATATATATATATATAAGATTAATTGTACCTGCCATGTCTTGATCCTGGCACCATTAGTGGTTCCCTTTCAAATTGACATTGCTAACGTGAATCTCCTCGACAGAGGCATTCGATCCTCCCAGCCCTAAGCTTCCGACGCTATAATCAAACCACAAAACACTCTTCAAACAATTGATGAGTCGATAACAGGTGTCCTAGTTCGTGTTGTGAGACTGGATTAGCTTACATTGTTTTATTCTTAGGTAGTATATTTTCAATATTTATATATATATGGTGGTTGAAATATATAAAAAATTATTAAAGACAATATCAAAATATAATAAATAAATACATTTTAAAATTAATATATATATAATATTATATAAATATATCTATATAAGGTTGATAATGTATGTTTGACAACTATTCAAATATAAATGTTATTAGTTACTAAGTATTTTATACACGTTTAGGATTTATTATTATACATATTTTTTCATAATTTTTTTAACTATTAAGTAGGAATACATTATATAATAAAAATAAAAGTTTACAAATTTATAATATTTAATATATTAGATATAAATATTTTTTGTTAAAAAAATTAAACTCAATATAAATGTGAGAGTTGAAATCTCAACCTCAATATAAAGCTCCAAACTATCTATAGCAATTAGATATTTTTGCTTTTCTTTCAACACATATTTTATGTATTTTCTTTCAATATTAATATATACGTGTACATACATATATCTATATCTTTAATCTCGGAATGATTTGGGCCATTGCCCTAAATATACATTAACTAATTCATATCTGGATCCAATTACCTTATGCCATGACCAGGACCGCAAGTTATCTCATTGATCGATGATTATGTCATAGATATAATCTCCGATGGAGATGCAGTCATCCCCTGCCACATGCAACAACATAAAATGTTGAGAGTTTGACCCATTTAATTACCGTAATAAAATAAAATATTGAAAATGTTAAGTTACACGCAAGTAAAAAGAAAATATTAATTAGGGATTATATATATATATATAACAAAAGAAAATAAGAGAAATAATAAAGTGAGAGCCAATTAATAATTACCTGAAGCAATGTTGCAGTTTTGGACGTTAACATGCTGCGAATTGTGGATGTGTATGTCATCAGTGTTGGGACTGGACCCAGGGCTGGTTATATGGATGTTACTGATGTTAACTCCCTGAGATCCCAATATGTGTAGGTGTGTTTGTCCGCTGTTCAAGAACTTCATATCGCTGATCGACATGTCTTTGCACGAAATGATTTTGTGCCTGTGAACATATGTTTCTTTCATACTTTTGTTGAATTGTTTAATACTGGAAAACTACCTATCAGTATTTTTAATCAACATTATCTAATACAAAAGTTGGGACTAAAAATTAATTAATAATGGCCACAGAATATACCGTGGGCGCCAAAGTGGTGCAACCGGGCTGCAACAAGAGATAAACTAAAATTAACAATCATGAAAAATAAAGAGAGTATTGTAACAGTAAACTTTGATATATACTTACCTTCTGATGGCTTATGGTACAAGATTGTTTCCACCATTTGGATCCTCGTCCATCGATGAGACCTGAACCATTCACTTCCGTTCACAGAGTCAAATTTCAGCCAGATAGATGCGTCCAGATTTTTCCATTCACGTGGATCTTCTGGTGCTATTATTCCGCCTGAGACCTCAACATTGACAGCAGAACACTTGCATGGACCTTTATATGTCGTGGGTTTCACGAGGAAGGTTTTTCCTGCAGGTACGACCATTCTTGAAGAGTCGTCTGTTGATGCGCATGTTGTTGCCCATGCATCCTCGAAAGCCTGCAAATTTTGGGGGGAGTGACCAATTCTTGCTCGTCAATCTTATTTAGCATTTCAAGACAAGAATGAAATGTAGACATTCGAATAACATACTTTGGTGTCATCCGCAACGCCATCGCCGACTGCCTTATAGTCGAGAACATTGAACTCTGCGGCATGGACCCCTCCTATGATTGCCACACATGAGTGGAGTAAGAGTAGCATGAAATGTAGATCCTGCAGGTATGTGATAAGAGTTTTAAGCTCGATCGAGAAGTGTTATTGTTGACTTGAAATATTATCCTAAGAATTTATCAAAACAAAAAAAGTACAGCAAAGAAATCATTATGCACACAGATTTCTCTTATGATTCTCATTGGGTATTGATGTGTATTTATACTAATACATCATATGCAACACTCTTTACCATCGAACAACAAATTTTATGCACACAAAGAAATGAGAATGCCCCAGGTTTGTTGCTGGCTTTATGTCACAATTGGCTAGCTCTCACACATTCTTATATAATTAGGGGTGTTCATGGGTCGGGTTTAATCCGACCCAAACCCAAATTCAACCCAAAATGATTGAGTTTATTCGAGTTGAGTTGGATCGGGTTGATAATAAATTAGTCATCGAATATAATCTCACCCGATCTCTATTGGGTAGGGTTGGATCATCGGTTTACCCGATTAAATTTTTCATATATTTTTAATTATTTTATAATATTTAAACATCAATTATATTTTAGAAAAAGAAAGAAATATATTTTTTTAAAAAGTTTGTAATGATTTTAAAGGATAAATTTTTAATATACTCTAATTTCAAAGTAATATAAAATTCTTATTAAGAATAAATTGATTCAAATTTAATAAAAAATATATAAAAGTTCGGATCATCGTGTTGGTGAGGTTGATCGGGTTCGAAAATTTGATACTCGTACACGATCCATTGATGATCGAGTTATGATCCGATCGGTTCGGGTCCGATTCGATCAACGATCCGATCTGACTCAATCGAGATTGGATCAGTTCGGATCGCCAGGTTCATCGAATCAATCCGACCCGATGAACAATCCTATTATGTACAGTTTATAAATGGATGGACAAGTATGAACGTTTTTCAGTCAAAAATTAGTTGTCCGCCTATGTTCTGTTCAATGAATCAAACTTATTACTTTTCTTTTCATTAAATATTCTAATATATGGTAATATTATTCATCTCTAGCAAGAAGGAACAATAAATTTATTAATTAGTTGGCGTTTAAGGTACGTATATGTGCGCTGAATGATTGTGCAAATATGTTCCAATTAATATTATCAATGAAATAAATGCCATTAGATAGAGTATTGGTTTGAATATCCAAATCACGATCAAATGGTTTTGTTCAAATAATAAAATATTTTAAAAAATAATGTAAGAATTTATAAGGAGTTCCAATATAAAAAAATTGGAGCAAATACATGACGTTTATTTAATATAAAAATTCAGATTAAAAGTATTATTATAGAATGTAATTAATAATTAAATAAATCTATAAGTCATAAGTAAATTACAGGAAAAAATAAGTAAATGATTATTAGAAATTTAACCAATAAATAAATAGCAATAATTCAAAAGAATTATAAGTAAGTATTAGATGTTATTAATTCATGAGCTACAACCTCATTGATTTTCAATATGTGCTTGACTTAGATGAATATTTAATTAGGTTATCCATATTGTTGATTTGAGTTTGATTCGGTCGATTGGACCAAATCGAGCATAGCCAAGATGAGCAGTATTCCTTTACATGACATCAATATATAGTCTTGCGACAACGCGAGATGCATTTTTTATGATGTCTTCATGGAATGATAGATTTCACTTGTGTTCTAATTTGATTTAAATTATTCTATATGCATGTGCATTCATATAACATAATGCATATCATGATAAAATCACCTTATGACGGGGTTTTTTATGGATCATTGGGTCTAAGCAACCTGGATAGGTGTAGCAAACTATCTGGAGCTACTATCTAGCCCTTAGTCAATAATAAAGTTAGTCCAATATGATATATTGAGCTTAAATTACAATATCGTATGCAGAAATCTAGATGGTGGCAAAGTTACACACAAATAATCTACTTGAGTAATAAATTACTAATAACACACACTACAAGAAAACTCAACATTTGCGGCGGATCAATCTGCCACAAAAAATGAGAAATCCGCCGCAAATTAACCATTTGCGACAGATTTTGCGGCAGATGAATGCCAACACAAAAATGCTCGACGCGAACTCTTTGCGACGGATAATCCACCACATAATTGCGGCGAACTAAATCCGACGCAAATAAGCGACGGATTTTGTGTCTGATCATCCGTCACTAAGTAGCATCTGATTGTCTGCTGCTAAGTTACGGCAGAATATTTGTCGCAAATTAGTGACAACTCAATCGCCGTTAATTATCGACAAATGCAGTGGGCCACAACTTTGTGTCAAATTATCTATCACAAATAGTGACAGATAGTCCGCCGTAAGACGATTGTGCCATGTGCCGCAAACTTATGGCCTATTTATGGTCTGCCACAAATATTCTATACCCTATTTGGTTAATTAGATAGTTCACAACAAATATTCTTCAATTATTTGTTTTAAAGGAATATTGTACTTTTTTATAATATCTAAAATACACGGCAAACTTTATATTGCATAAAACTAAATACAGCATGCATTTGCAAGATACAATTATAAAATAAATAACATTAATACTAACCTTTTAAAAACATGTGTCCGCTCTATCTCTTTCTCTCTCTCTTGATTGCTCCCTTCATTGCTCTCTCTCATCTCTTTATCTCTCCTTCGTTGCATAATTTGGGTCGCTCTCTCTTTCTTTCACTCTCATCTATTTTTTCTCTCCTTCATTGCATAATTGGAAAAGGATTATTAACTAGTTCTTTTCTATGCAATGTTTGCAAGTCATACTGCAAAAAAATGTCTGATAAAGATGTGATCGCTGCATATTGCTGATACGGAGGGCTACCTACACATCGAGGCATAAAAAAAGAGGATAACTGCACATCAAGCATTCGATTGCCCTAAGATATCAACCAATAAAAGGTGCATACCGAAACCACATGTTGAAAGGGATGTCACAACATGAAGCCGCACATCGGAGGGGGATGACAACATGTAGAAGATAATAACACAAACAAAAATAATAGTAGAGAAATATTAAACGAAAATAACGCAAACATACTTTCAAAATAAAAGAGATTTGCTCGAGGAGGCAACTTGGAGAGAAACTTGCACGTAGAGGACAGGGGATCAACGCCGCACATCGGCGAGGGGCCGCACGGCGGAGAGGGGGTGATGATAATAAGGCGTATGGGCTGCAGGTTTATTATTAGGGCTTTTTAGACTTTTGGAGGGAAATACGGGGCCAGGTGAACAAAGAGAGGGAAAAAAAATTGATTTTTTTTTTATTGTGGATTTGTATTTGTGATGGATAAAATCCACCTCCAGTTTGTTGTCCAACAACCAGGATGACTTTCTTTTATAGTAGTGTATTTAATCCTTAGTAGTTTATTTAATCATTTCTTTTATAAAAAAAACATGTTGAAAAAAAAATCTGAAAATGACACTAAAATTTGTAGAAATTATTTATAACGTATTATAAAGTATTTATCTTATAATATTTATTATTAAGATAACTCTAAAACACCATTATCAACAATAAAATTAAATATTTACTCTCGAAATACTTAAATTTTATTTTTATTTATTTAAAATCAATTATTATTATTAATTTTATCTTATATTGATGATATGGCATCATGAAGAAGTGACACATGCCGATATTTCATATATTTGATTCTTAGCTTGTCGATGTCTCATGCATCGAACTCGAGACCTTATTTAAGTAGATGTAAATTGATTACCAATTGAACCAACTCGTTAAGTAAAAGTAAATTGGTTATCAATTGAACCAACTCTTGTTAATATCAAAATTACGAGGCTCATTAGACCCCTAATTTTAATTAACTTAATTTATAACTTAGTAGATAAACTTAAATAACACATCATATTTTATTAAATTTCAAGCATGGCTTCTTTATAGACTTTTTTAATTATATAATTTATTTTATTTTATTATGAATAACATGGCATCATGAGGATCACTTTAGGCCTGAATTAACTAGTAAATTTTGGTGAAATGGTGAAAAATGGAAAATACATATTTTTGACAAATCATGTCATGAAATGTCAGATCAAGGAGGAAAGAGATTTCATGGGGACGCCAACAATGAATTTGTCTCTAGTTTAATGTATAACAAATAGGTTTTTACCTTGTGAGACATAAGTGATGTTTTGATTTAATTGGTATTTGTCCTTTGTTTAATATCCTCATATATGTTCAATATACTTCTCAAACACATTTTTTTGATGATTTGTGATATATTTTCACTCCCCTCAAATGGATCAGCATCTATGTCAAAGCATTTTTGGTGGATCTGCTTTTTGTCGTAATGCTTTTTGCAATGGATCAATGTTTGTCACCAAGAATTTACGGTGGATTCATTTCTCCCACAAGTTCTCGATGTCGGACGCAAATCCGCCACAAATTGTTGGGACTTCATATCCTTTTGAGAGAGAGGAGAACCAATGGCAGCCAAGATTTTATACCCTTTATACGCACTTTTGCGGCAAAAGGGATCTATTGAGAATCTCGATCTGCGGCAGATGTGAAATCTGCCACAAGAAAATTTGTGGCAAATTGCTTCGCCGTTGTATCCACATTTTTTTTGCAGTTATTAATCCGTCGCAAACATGTGTAAAGTTTTGCCACAATTTGTAGGGACTAGATGGCACCAAGAGGGGGGTGAATTTGTGTAATAAAATTTTGACCCTAAATTATATTTATGCAGTGGAAGGAATCACAAAATAGATGTGAATAAAATCTAAGTGCAAAGAAGGAAACAAACACAAAGTTTGTTGACGAGGTTCGGCCGAAACTCTTGGCCTATGTCCCCGCTCTGAGGTCTTCTCGAACTCGAGACCTCCGAAGATCACTAGATTTCCTTCTTCAAGGGCGAAGGCTCCCTTACAGCTTTCTTTCTCCTTTCTTTTTTTTTGAGGGCAAGGAGAGAACCTCTTACAATTGAGCTCACTTTTGAACACTCAATTTACTCCCTTCTACTCTGGATTCTCACTAGAATACTCCCAGAAGGAGGAACAATGGCTTCTCACTTAAGCTCTCAAGTTTTCTGAGGTTAATTTGCCAAAGTTAGTTCCCAAGACTCTTGGAACTTAGTTTTATACCCTTACACAAATGTCTAATCTCTTTCTCTCAAAAACTGTAGAATCTAGGATCCCGAGATTGTTTTGGTGATCACAATTTTGTGAGGGAACTTAGTTAGGACTAATGAGCTTGTTGAATTGTGTTTTTGAAAGATAGGATTTTCATGTTCAGAGAATGATAGGTCGACCGAGGTTGATGAACGAACGACCTATGCACATAAAAGGCATAATAGAAAAATTCTATGTGTGCAGTGATCGTCCAAAAGATGTAAAGTGGTCGACCAATGTGAAGAGCAAAGATCAAAGAAGTGAAGTCAAGTACTGAGCGATCGACCAAAGATATTAAGAGGATGACCGAAGACAAGGATGAACATGAAAGGTCGGCAGATGAAGAACAGTGGGCGATGATGTTTCTACACCAACAGTACAACAGATGAAGAATGGACGACCCAAGGAGAAGTGGACGCTCGATGAGGAGATTTAGCCAAAGAGGTGATTTAGCTGAGGAAGGAGAGGTCGTCCGAAGATGAAGAATGGACAATCGAAGAGCTGAGGAAGAACACAATGGTCGTCCAAGGGTTTCAGAGTGAAGACAGTGGACGACCGGGAGATTGCCAAGGTTGAAGTGGATGTCTGAAGGCTCAAGAGATGAAGCAGCGGACGACCAAAGCTAATGATAGAATGAAGATTGATCGATCGAAGATGGAATGCGGACGATCGATGGATATCAGACGAAGACAAATGTCGTCCGGGATCTTGTTGACAAGTGGACGTCCAAGAGTTTATCAGGTCTGAGGTGAACTGAAGATCGGACGACCGCAG
>LTAE01006475.1:10200-25272 GCA_001647135.1 Pontederia paniculata
GAGAGAGAGAGAGAGAGAGAGAGAGAGAGAGAGAGAGAGAACTGCTGTGTACTGTTCCATTGGACCCTCCTCTCCCTCCATGTATTGAAGGAATGAGCTCCTTTTTTGTGGCTTTCAGCAGACTTGAATCCTTGCTGTTTCCAGCAAAGATCAGGGACCCCTCACACCATTCTATGCAGAGGTCCACAAAACACGACGAAGTTTCCATACACAGAAATCGATCTCATATATGTGCTCGCAATTTTATACGAATATAATACATAAAATAATTAGACTACTGATTAATATGCTATACATATGGTGCATGCATGTACAAAGCAAACAAACCGCTGCAATAAACTAAAATAGTTCTGTACAAGTGATCAACTGTCGCTCCCTGTCGCCACATTGAGGTACACAGCTACCTCCAACCTCGTTTTCTCCACCGGATGTAGTCAATAAACGAGTAGAAGAATCTTTACATCATATATATAAATATACACATGTATATACCACCGAAAAGTACACAATAATATGTATATTTATATATAAGGTAGAGAATGTTGAAAACAGCATATACATATATTATGTCATGTGATGATACCTCATCTCTTTTACTTTTTCTGATCGATGCGCCCTTCATTTATCCAATATGTTGTTGGTTCATATATATAAGTCGACAGTGTCTACATTTATTACTTGGCTTCTGCAAGCATTATATGTGTACAAGGAATCTATGTTGCTTAACAACGCTTTGTTGGTCAATACATAGTAACTACTCTTTGATATCGCTGTTATATTTCTGCTTTCTAGCAAAGGAAAGAAACGTAAGACTAAGCTCCTCATCCAAATTGACCTGTGCTTGATACCAAAACAGTGCACAAACGTAGAGGGGTGGACAAAATAGATAGAAGGATAGATTTGATTCAAATTAACGAGGAGGGGGGAGAGAAGTGGAGTGGACACACTTTGTACGTATCTATCAGTCAATCGTGTTTGGAACTGGCAACCAATTAGATTACGCGCCTATATATAGCATTCAGCTACGTGACAGAATGTGGCATGCAACATTTTTCTTGGCACCAACCTTTTTCTGTGGACCATAAACATAAATTTGATCTTAGCAGATCGATCAATATCGAACACATGCATTTTTTATGCATATGATGATGACAAATTAAATTCACTGATACCAACAGTTTTGACTGGTGACTACGTACTGTGTTTTTTTTATCCTTCTCTCTCTCTCTCTCTCTCTCTATATATATATATATAGAGAGAGAGAGAATATATATATATATATATATATATTATTGATTCATTTCTTATATGAAAGATCTATGTGAAAATCTTTAAAAAATCATGCTTATAATTATATATGATGTTCCAAAGCAATATTTGTTCAACTTGGTTAATTGGATCTTCTGAGTCCTTTTCATATAAGAAATGAATCAATTAATGTATCTTGCACAAAATTACATGGAACATGTGAAGGCCTCCATCAAAGGCTTAAAAGTTGGTTGCAATTTCTAAATCAAACTCTCTGCCCTATTAGCCTGAATATCTTAATTTAATTGGTGGCATGTATACTATGAAAACTGAACCAATGGTTTTCTTTTACACGCATGAATAGTGTGGTACCATGCATCAACGCAGAAATGATGCTAACATTTTTGTCAGTTGATTGGGTGCAAAACCATCGGCATCAATCTTATAATATATATAAACATGCAATCCGTTTTCTCCTGAGATCTTTGTCTTGGATAGCATTTTAATTTTTCATATATATATATATATATATATATATGTGCATACACAAATTGTGTATGCACGTTGCATGCACACATTCTGGGTCTTTGGATTAGTATCACTTTCAATCTAATGGTCCAATACGCAGACAATCTGCATCATTGGATTAAAATGATACTAATCCAAAGACCCAGAACATGTGTATGCACGGTGCATACACAAATTTTGTATGCACGCTAATATTATATATATATATATATATATATATATATATATATATATATGCCCGAAAGCTTTGTTGCAAAGCATTAATCAGGTTATTTTTTAAGTTTTATTATGATAACATTTATCATCAATGATATTTTAACTCCACTGGATGAAAATTTCTTAGGTTGACTCTTTTGCTTAAGATCTTTATTCTTTTACTTCGATCAGAAGGAATGGTTTATATATCAATGTATAAATTAACTGTATTCGCATCCAATGATAACATAATTAAAATCATACGGTAATTGCATACATAAATATGTGCTCCTATTTGTTTGGAGCCACTGCATTTGGGATCTAATTAACATGCACCATCAACTTAACGATATAATTAAAATCCGAGTTAAGGGTATATATAATCAAATTAAAATGATTAATAAAGTTAACCTAATTAGTGCTAGTTTATAGAGGCGCCCTTGTCTAACGTCAAAAGTGATAGAATCAAAGTGTTAACTGTAGAAGTGGAGTAGGTAAGTTCTCATTGAAGTCTAGAATTTAAGGTATTATTGACTTAGCTAGCCTAAGCCCTACTTCTCCAAATAATATCAGTGTCGTGATCCTGAAAAGACCAAGTACTGAGTTTTATCTTTCTGAATTTAGTTAAGCATCTATATGAATCAGTGAAGAAACTTAATTTACAGTAGTCTCCTTCCTATACTGTTGGGAAATATGAAGAACAGAAGTAGAAAGATCACAAGAAACATAGAAAAACACACACAAATTTCACGTGACTCGAAGATGGATCTTCTACGGCTCTGTTTGGCATGTACTAGCGGTTAATAGCGAATAGCGATTAGCGACTAGAGATTAGCGATTAGCATAGCGAGTGAATTATTAAATTTAATAAAAGTGTTTGGCAAATGCAGCGTTTGAACAAATTAATAAATGTAAAATGACTAAAAAAGATACAGACAATTATTTAATAAATTGCATTAATATATGTGTCATAAGTTGAATAACACATTTTTTTAAAATATTTTAATATTAATAAATAATAATAAAATAAGTAGCTGACTAAATAATTTATAAGTTAATAAAATAATAATAAATAATAAAATAATAATGTAATATAAAACAATAAGTGTCTCATATAAATATTAACTAATATTAAAATATTTTAAGGGTATATCTGGCAATAAATTTTCATAAGCTTATCGCTACCTTAGATGTTGGTCTGTCAAGCGTCTCAAAACGCTGAGTTCCAATCGCTTGTCGCTATTATTAATTGTGCTTACCAAACACCTTAACTAGCGTATTGACTTGGTCAACACACTATACGCCACTGTAGACGCTAATTTAAATGCGTGCCAAACAGGACCGAGTTTTCACTATGTTAATATTCAAAACCACAGAGTACATAACCGCTCCAAAAATAATACGATGGAGCTAGGGCAACCGCCCACAGAATGAAGAAAAAATATATATACCCCTAAATTTTTTTCTCGAGGGCTCCGCCTCCGAACCCCCGGCCTTTCGGGCAGGAGGACGCTGCCCCCTGCAACCCCCGCCAACTCACCGCCGAGTTGAATCGGCGCCAATAGAGATTTGATGATCAGTCTCCATGTGCTATCTCCAACATATACATTAAAGTATCCCCTATATAATGATCCAAACTCAAAAGGATGGATGGACTTGCACCAACTCGTGACTGTGAATGATAACTAAACCCAAGGAAGCTAGTGCGAAATTAATAAGGAAATAACATTTGAGCACCCATCAGATTGCTATTCAGATGGATATGTCCTGAGAGCCACAGATAATTTTATTCTGGCATCAACTTGGGCCCCTAAGCTCTATGATAGAGAATCAAATTGCAGTCATGTTTGAATGTTTCTTATGTATAGTTCTCTAATCAAACAATATTGTGTGGATTTCAAACGATTTGCTGGCCATGTCTACCTTATTTGATTGATTTATGCATATAATGGGTTGTTTTGTATTAACTTATATATATATAGACAGAAACAAATGTATCATAATCTATGCAAAAGAGGGACCGGTCCCAAGTTCGCTAGTGCTTAACGGAATAATCTTGCTGTACTTCTCCACCGACAGTGAACAAAAATTAAAGAAAAAGTCTCTCCTACTTTCTCTATCCAATGAACCTCAAATGCCCACCCTCCACTTTTAATCTTCTCCCTCTCTACGTTTTAATCCATGTTACATTAAAATAACAATTGATCTAGAAATTTATTTCTTCTGATAAGACTCCTGATTAGTCTCGGTAGCTATTTAACATGTAATTTTGCAGCTTCGAATCTTCCACTTGGTAGTCATAAAATAATATATATCATTTTTAGACTTATATAGTGGAGTATTCTTCTTCTTCTTCTTCTTCTTCTTCATGGCATATAATTAATACAAACAGGAGTTGCATGCAGAGCTGAATTGGCCCTGAAAGATCAACTTTGTTTTGTGGCAAGTGATGGCAGATAATGATATGGCAATGAATGAGGAAGGAGCATGCAGGCATTGGTGTACACTACAGACGATGCTGTGAACTCGTCGAGAGGATACGGACCTTTCAAACTATAAAGCAACCTCCATCTGCCACCGAAGTGTCCGTGTCCAAGGAGAGGAGGGGTAGTGGTACCGCAGTTGTTTACAAGTGGGATGATAGATAAGTTTCAAAGGTGCATGTGCCATCTTTTTTTTTTTCTGAAGGAACAAAGGTGCAAGAAACCCCATATATGCCTGATACATGGTTCAGATTGTGTAGTGTATGTATATGTATTTCCAAGTTGTTTTCCTAATTTGATTAATTCTCGTATCAAAATATCAGCACGTAATATTGTCTATTTTTTTCGATTACAAAGGGAGGCCTATGGCCTAATACATTGAAAGGAAATACTGAAAATAAAGGGGCACATAAGTCCCACGATGGGATTCGAACTGGAGACCTCTCGGTGCTCAAGTCGAGAGGTGAGCCACTGCACCACGCCCTTGTTCCCACGTAATATTGTCATACATATAGTTTATTCGAGTCAAGGTAATTATTGGGCGGCAGTTGAGAGGAGCCTGCAGGATATTAATAAATATTCAATAGTGTGTGAAGTTTTATATAGTTTGATTGATAATTAATTAACTAATATATATAGCCTTGTCCTGCAGGTTCACAAGGCAATTATTCCTTGTTAGGTTAATCACATACAATTCACATTATATGGCCTTTGAAAGTTTTGCACACTCACACATATATAATTAGTAGAGATTTGGCCAATCAGAAATCATATCACGTTGCCCTGATTCCAAAGGAACCTCCATCATTGGCCTCTATCATCTTTGGGCACATGATGTTGCTTCCGGGTCAACCCTACACTAATTAAATTATATATAATCCTCCACATTAAACTACTAATTAATTATATTTCTCTTGTCCTGATGTGAACAAGATGTACTAGTCATTAATTGATCTTGTTCCACACAAGAGTAGTTAACATGTAGAATACGTACCATTGCACCACTGCAAGAAAAATCTTATAAATCATAGTCCGTAATTATCCATGGCCAAGACATGGCACGTCGCCATGCCATGCCATGCCATGCCCCACTGGTTATAGTTTATGGTCGATGAACAGCAACGCAATCTTTAGGCCGGCCATGATATCATGCTTTTCATTTGGTTAAGTAAGTAGCTGATGATGCACCAATTTATTAAGGATGAGGTCCACAATGCAGCTGGGGGTGACTCGGGCCTTAAAGTCGTGACAAGGGCTGCCTTCCACATTGTAGGACCTGCATGCCGCTGTGTCGTACGCGCGTCTCGCATCGGTGCCTGTAGTCCCTCCAAATTCCACAGTCAATAAAAGAAAGAGATCCGTCCATCTCTTCATGGCATACGCACGAGGAAATGACCGACATGGTCCCATGGCGGTCACGTCCAGTGGTGGCGGCCGGCCACAGGCCACGAGACTGACGAGTCCACCACCCAGCTGAGTTCGATAGTGGGGCGAATGACCTGATTGGCCGCAAGGACATGTAAACAAGACCCGTCGCCCGCCCTCTCGCAAAAGAATTATGACCCATATGATCACGAACAGGACATGCATATATTACATTTTAATTGATTGGAAAGAGGTGGATAATGCTAAGAAGGGCCTCCCTGCGGTGCAAGGCCAGTGGCAGATATGATGCGGATTGCGTGCAGAGATGGAGAGATGGAACCAAGTTGCATGCAGCTTCTGATGACGACGACGATGACGACCACGGACCACATGTACACACATAGAGGCGCGCAGCTGCCAAAAGGATAGGATTTAGGCCATTTTTGTGGTACTGTGGAGCTGGGGACAAGGAAAGGCCTGTGACCCCTCGCAAATTTAATGGCACCACGAAGAGCCCTTGTCCTAATGTTCCAAATGCATGGCCCCCGGTGTAGGGCCTTCGTCCCGTCCCCATTAGAAGAAGAATTTTCAAAAGGTGGAGGAGCTGGGGACGATAAATTTAGGACATGGTCCATCCACCAGCAATCTTTAAGGTAATGTTCCCTTTAAGTACAATATGGCAGGCATGCACGCACGCTCAAAGGAACAATACATGTATATGGGGATAAGATGCTTGAAAGCAAAAGAACTCTTCGCCATCAAAGGGCATCCATTATTGCATGCATCAAAAGTTTTTTTTGGCAAAACGAGCAGCTACCCCTGATCAGAAAGAAGCCTTCGGCGGCTTTGGACTTTTTGGAGCAGTTGGGGCGCCCCCCTGCGCAGATTCCTGATCATTAGGACTACTACTACTTCGAACATGCCCCTCTGCAACATTAATCCGCGCCCGCCCGCGGCCTTGCGCGTTCTACCACATGTTGACATCTTATGGATCATATATTCGTGCATCCCCACACCATTATGATCAGTAGTACTCACCTCCACTCCCTTTGCCCAAAAGAACCTAAGACCC
Organism: Pontederia paniculata; assembly: GCA_001647135.1. Classification (NCBI taxonomy): domain Eukaryota; kingdom Viridiplantae; phylum Streptophyta; class Magnoliopsida; order Commelinales; family Pontederiaceae; genus Pontederia; species Pontederia paniculata. The sequence goes on from LTAE01006475.1 coordinate 17,092, forward strand.
TTTCCCATATGCATTAACTCAAGCACAGCACAACAGGAATTCCTGGTCTGTGGCTGCATGTGAGGGACCTCTCAAATGATTGGTGCCTTCATCAAATAATGCACCTTCATTTTTATATACATATATAGCTCCAAGTCACCATATTTATGTATCAGGTTCAACTCATTGCATGCTTCATTTTGACAGACTTGACTACGATGTAATTAAGTAACTAGTTTCAGATTACTTTGTGCTTATATATATTCATTGCATCAATAGAAATCAATCTGGATGTGTTCTTAAGTATACGCCTAAACCTCACATCACAAGTTATTATAGAACCAACACCTAAAACGGAAAAGATATGTTCCTTTGAGAAGCTTTTAATCGCTTTCATACGAGGGTAAAGAGTGTAAAGCATATTTTTAATATAATCCATAAAGCATAACGATATTTACGATTTAAAAAATATAAATATTATTTATAACAAAAAAATATCGATATTTTTTTCTATAAGTGCACTTCATATTCTTTTCCGCTTATATATATATAACATGACATGTCCAATTGAATGCATGCAAAGAAGTGTCATCAAAATATATCAAATTAATATATTTATTACAGCAAATGAAGGACTAGTTACGGTAATTCGATCGAACGGTTGATGGCACCAACGAGCCGTCGTGTAGTTGTACATTTAATTAAATCTTTCTTGTCAACTTCAACTTCCTCTTTCACAATTATGCACCGATGGATGTTGATAGAATATATCATTGGCCCAATTTTGCAATTCATACCAATAATTGATTCTGTGGTTAACGAGTTGGATGTTGATATAAAATAAAGCATATTAGACTTGGATCGATGTTAATGTATGCATATTTCATAGCATTTATTTATTTATTTTTTTAGTTTTTTTTATCATGACATGAATTTATTAGGATTTATTTATTTTAATTTCTTTGAGTCATCATTCTATTTTAGTTTGGTGTTTATTTCACGAATTGTACACTTTTTGTGTGAGGATAAATAAAAGTTTGACGGTGAAGAAAAAAATTTAAAAAACATGTAAAAAAAGGGTCAAAGGAAAAATAAATTTGAAAGAAATTTGATGCAGTAGGATGGAAAAATATCATCAACCTTTTTTTTAAAAAAGAAAATATTAAATTAACGATTAATAATTATGTCTTCTTACAAAAGGATTAGGAGGCCTTCGGGAGGATCCTCTATCCAAAAGAGAGTAATGTTACTCGATCTAACAAAGTTTGCTAAAAAATTGTTAGAGCGATTGGCCTCGCGAAATACATGCGTTACCTTAGAATAATCAAAACTTTCTAGTGCGCACCAACAATCTTGTTATCACATTTGATAACCTCCAAGGACATTTGGTCTCCTTCCTCAATATAAGATTGATTGCGCCTCATTCCGCCCACATCTTCTTAAAACCCAACTGCACACACTTGTTAAGTCCACTCCATATCGCCCAAGTTTCTTCGGCCAGCATTGATGAGAATTTTCGCGAAGAGGCACCTGCATAGAGTGACCACCATTAGAGTTTCTAATAAGAAAACTTGCTCCTCCAACCTCCTCGGGACTTGTGAAAGACCCGTATAAGTTGATCTTAACCCAAGTTGGAGGTGGAGGCTCCAACTTAATCTCTAAAGGATTTCGGGGGATGTCCCTCAGGACAGTAGTGCTTGTAGTATTCTTCATAATAGGCCGTAATTTTTTTCCACACGACAGATATAGAGGATTGTTTAGAACTAAAATGGATGTCATTTCTCAATTTCCATAGCCCCCCAAAACAAAAGCCAATAAGAACAAGAATATCATGTCTCGACTGGTTGCATAAGTTCTCACCTTCCTTGACCCAATTTCCTTCATCCCAAGAATTCATGTAGCAAAAAGAATGGGCCATTTTAGATTGAAACAAATTCCAAAGTCGGAGACTAACAAGACAAGGTTTGTTTCAATGTTTAAACCACATAGTGTACAAGATGGATCTAGCTTCATAATCCAATCCTTTGTGGGCAAATGATCATGGGTAAAGTTTTCAAAGAAAGTTTTGTATTTTTGGGGGCACTGAATATTCCAAATAGTTCTCCAACCAATCCTACTATTACCACCTGGTGTGTAAGCTAGCCTATTTAAGAAAAAACTTTGTATTAGCAATACCATGGGTTTCCTTCACCCACACCCACTGATCATCCTTGGGTCGAGTAGACACATGAATTGAAGCAATTAAATCAGCAAGTATGGGTCCAAAAAGGTGAATAAGCATAGACATGTTCCAATTATGATTACAAAAGAGCTAAGAAAGAGTAAGATGTTGTAGAGAAACATTCATGTTAATATAAGTTGGCATGAGAGATAAAGACACACAGAAAATTCAAGAGTCCAACATAACACTAGTTAACAATCCATTATTAATGTGTTTTTTCAACCCTAGTCTAATGAGCTCAATGTTTGGAGATTGAGCTTGTAGCTCCATGCCATGTTCTTGTGATTCCAGTTGTCCCTCCATGGGTGGGGGATACCATATTTGTTTTTTATTAGCTTACCCCATATACCTTGTTGTCTGTTTAACAACCATTCTCTTCGCTAAGAGGGAAGGTTTAACTAAGCAGGTGTTCTTGATACCAAGCCCATCATGATGTTTGGGTTTTTGAGTACTTTCCCAATTTATTAAGTGAGCATTTCTTTTATCCCCTTTAGTTTTTCACAAAAATTTCCTAGTTTGTCTCTCTAATGTTTCTATAATGCTATTGGAGATATAAATTGAGCTTAAAGAGTAGTTTGGAATGGTATTTAAGACTTACTTTATTAAAGTGGTTCTACCTGCTTGATTCAATATTTTCATTTTCCATCTTGCAAGTTTAGAATCAACCATTTCAACAATATAATTTTGGTCCTTGACTTTTAGATACTTGTAAGATATTGGAACCCCTAAGTAGGTGAAAGGGTATGTGCCTACCTTCATGTTCAAGGGTTTCCCTAATTTTGTGCTTCCGAGCTGTATTAAATTTATGAGGGAAATAGATCTCATACTCTGTATAGTTAATTTTTTTTATTAGTGATTAGCCCATATGATCTAAAAATGACATTTAAGTTTCTACATTTTTTAAATGTGGCAGCCATTGATATTAAAATGTCATTTGCATAAAGAAGATGTGTTAAGGAGAAGGAGTTTATTTGGAAAGGTATAATTTTGCCCATAGCTTCGGCCCTATTAACGAGAGTTGTGAAGACTTGAGAAACCAATATGAAAAGGTAAGGCGATATGGGTTCACCTTATTTGATGCCTTTGTAACTTTTAATTGAATGCGAGTGTATGCCATTTATACATCATGTAAAAGTTGGGGAAGTGATGCATAGTTTGATCCATTCTCTAAACCTAGCAGAGAAGTTCATAAGTTCAAGAGTTTTGAGGATAACATACCAAGAGATTCTATCAAAAGCCTTCTCCATGTCAACTTTAATGATCATGTGTTTCCTCCTCCCCTGTCTAAGTGAGTGTGTAATCTCTTGAGCAACTAGTATGTTATCCTGAGTGGTTCTATTTTCTACATATGCTGCTTGGATAGGATCAATGATAGAGCTTAGGTCATGTTTTAATCTTTTGGAAACTATTTTAGCTATCAATCTATAAAGGACATTACAAAATGCAATGGGTCTATAATATGTGATAAGCTTGTGTGTCTTCTTTTTGGTATAAAAATCAAAGATATATTGCCCCAGTATGTTGGAAGGATTTCTTGTTCAAAGAAAACCAAAATAGCAGCAGAAATGTCTGGACCTACTATATCCCAATAGTTTTTATAAATTTCTATTGTCATCAAGTCCAGGAGCCTTCCCCGGTGGCATACTCCAAAAGGATTCCTTGATTTCCTGCATGGTGATAGGGGATATGAGGTTGTCATGCCAAGAATTATCCAAAATTGGCAGCTGAGGCCAAAGGTTTGGAGACCTTATTATTCATAATGGTTGACATACATATGCCTAATGTTCTCTTATTTGGAGACCTTATTATCAAGGTGATCTTGAATGAAAGAAATATGGTTCTTTTTGCTTCTTATGATTGTGCTTTGGTGAAAGAATTTGGAATTACTATCTCCCTCTTTTAACCAATTGATTTTGGATTTGCTCCACATTTGATAGATATTTGTCTAAGAAATGTAGCATGCTGGTTGTAGAGGGTCCTTAGCTTACCTAGTTCCAAGTCATTAAGTCCAAGTGTGCATCTTTTTATTCTAAACTCCTTATTTCTTGTTCAGCAACTTGGGCTCTGTTCTCAAGTCTGCTAGACTTTTATAGTTCCAAATTAGGGTCTTGTCCTTTATGTTGTTTAGGGATTGCATAAAGCCTGTATTGTCATGAGTGTGTTTGCCCCACTCTTCAGTGACGATGTTCCTAGGTTCAATGTATTCAAACCAAAAGTGTTCATATTTAAAAAGTTTTGGTCTATGCCTACTGCCACAATTGGTATTTGAAATATAGGTGCATGATCAGATGCACATCTTTCCAAGGTTTCTAGCGCTAAATTTGAAAATTTGTCTAGCCACAACTTGTTGGTTAGAGCTTTGTCTAATCTGCACAAGATCCTAGCAACCCCTCTATGATTGTTACACCAAGTATAAATGTTAACATTTGGGTGAATGTCCATGAGTCCTTGGTCTTGTATCAGATTTCTTATAAGTCTAATTGATTTAGATAATCTAAATGGAGATCCACCTTTCTTGTCTTCAAGATTGCTAATGCAATTCATGTCATCCATAATAACCCAGGGGATGTCATCAAAGTTTAAGGAGTGTAAATGTTGCCACAAATTATTCCTATCATTGAGTAAGGTGCTTGCATATATACATGATAGGAGGAAAGAAAAATTGTTCGTTGATATAACAACATGAAACATTGAAAAAGAGTGATGGAGCGAAGTTATTCAGGTGTCAACCAACAACCATGCCAATATGGTACCTCCGGCAGCAATAGTACCCTCACTATATACCCCATGCCATGATCTACCAAGACGTTGAATAATCTTCTCCGACTTGGGCTTATCCAAATGCGATTCAACAATAATCAATAGATCTGGTTGATGTAATCTGATAATATCATGAAGCCAATCCCTAGCCTTACTTTGTAAGGCTCTGCGGGTGTTCCATAGTATAATCTTCATGTTAGAGTGTTGGGGGTGATCATTGAGTGTTGTCCATCCTCATGAATCTGCACAACAATTTTCCCTTTATTAGTATTAGTGGAGATATGTTGAGGGGTTACTTGGAAAAATATCATCAACCTGGATGACAAGAAATAGTAAATATGGAACAAAAAGTGTATTGGAACTTGTGCGATTGTAAAAATTACAACGAACCTTTTATTTATGATGGAGGGCTAGAAGAAAAAAAAAATAAAGATAGACGAATTGGTTACCTGTTAGGGGTAGATGTTGCACCATTAAGATGCAAATTGTGTGAACATTGATGAAGGATGGTCCTTCGGACGAACTAACATAGATATGATGCAAATGATGAAATCTTAATAGCAGTTGATGTAGGGGGATCAAAATATGAACTTTTGAGTAAATCCAAAATGAAGATGATTTGTAGCACCATAATAACTTTATAATCTCATAGTCCAATTATGAAGAACGTGAAATCATATGAAAATAATCTGAACGAGTTATCTGAAAATTAAAATAATATGAAAAATGTCATTCCTATGTATAGACATTTACGAATTCTAAATAACCTAATAGATAAAATGATAAACCAATAATAACAAAAGCAAGCCTAACCTAAATAAAAAATATATCTTCTAGTATTTTTGTCCTACATTAGTTCCTTTCGAGTTTTTTTTTTCTTTTGAGTGAGATAGAGTCCATCACTCACAAATGCATGGAAACATTGTGAGTCCATTTCTTCCTAAATAAAAAATATATCTTCTAGTATTTTTGTCCTACATTAGTTCCTTTCGAGTTTTTTTTTCTTTTGAGTGAGATAGAGTCCATCACTCACAAATGCATGGAAACATTGTGAGTCCATTTCTTCTAGAGGTCTGTTAGCTATATGCGTGATAAGGATACATCTAGCGATGATTTTTGTGAACCAATGAATATAACACTTAGGTATGGCACCAAACCCTATTTGAGATGGAGAATATCGTCCCCACCCGGCCCTCGCCAACCCAACCCCGCCCCGAATCTCCGCAGGGGAGAAATTTAGTTCCCCACCTCCATCACCGCGGATCTCCAAATCCTTGAATCCCCATGGAGACCCGATTCACCAAATTTTAACACAAATATGTAATTATTTTTAAAATAAAATTATGAATAAGCAATTTCAATAAAAACTATTCACACAACATACACATATATCTTGAACATTGCAATACTCATTTAATAATAAATAGTAATTAAACATTACACTACAAAATTGATATAATTAATTCAAAACAGTATCCCATAAATCACTTAAACAAAAGTTCAAAATTTCACAACAGAAATTCAAACTATCATAAGTTTAACCTTTCACATTTCAAAATTTCATACAAATTCTACATCATAAATAGTCTCGCAAATTATAAAAAAACAACTTGAAGTTTTCATGTCATTCTTCATCACTTTCATTTTTCAGGACACAAGAAATGCATCCATTGTTCTTCACCATTTTGTAATTTTTTCTACAAATTAAAAATAAAACAATTGATCAATATACTTTAAAAAGTAAATAAGTAATAATTACAAATATTATATTATTTTACCTCATTTGGTAATGAATCATCTACATCTTCCTCTTCATTAATTGTGCTATATGAAGCTTTGCTTTGGAAGAATCTATCAAAAAACATAATTAGTTTTAAGAAAGAGAGTAACCATCATAAATAATAAAAATGAATATAAAGATTCAAATATTTTAATATATTTTCAACCAATCTTGATAGCACATTAAAGCTTCGACCTTGTCTTCATTCAATCTATTATGATGTGGACTAAAAACATGACCTCCAGTACTAAATGCAAATTCTGATACAACTGTTGAATTAAAAATAGCTAAGAAGTCCTTTGCAATCTTTTGTAAAATTGGATACTTTAATACAATTTGCTTCCAATAACTTAATATGTCAAACACTCCTTCAATGGACTTATCAATTAAAATAGGCTCCTCCAAATAATTATCTAATTCTGCCTTCATTTTACTTTTAGAAGAAGTTTGGGTTAAAAAATCAATACAAGCATACTCCCACTTTTTTTTCTTTGGAGGAGGAGCATTTTCAATCATAGTTGAAGAAGAAGAATTAATTGGAGCACTTGTATCATTAGGTTGATACTTATAAAGCAAGTTTTCACATAATCTTTTCACCTGGTCTAATACATTGTCACTTTGGCTTCCATATAATCATGGAAAGAAATAATTCAACAAATTCTTCTTATACCTAGGATTCAAAATAACTCATATTGCCATCACTCAATTAATTTTTTTCCAATACTTATTAAACTTGGTACTCATACTTAAAGCCATCATTTGAATGACATCATTAGATGAAGAAAGTCATTCATCAAGGCTATTCTAATTTAACAAATTGTTTGAAAAATAAACAATCAAAATTGAATAGTTGAAATCAGAAAATAACTCAACTATATCATAAAACACTTTCAACTTGTCACAAATATTTGAATTCAGAATCATGCTGTTTCAAATGATCAAAAACCTCTTTATATGGTAATGAAGAATCATAATCAAATAAGCAGAATCATCTAGTCTTACAATCTTGAATAAGTTTTTTTGAATAAGCAATATTATATTGTCTACATGCATCCCTAAATCTTTCTTCTCTTTTTGGTGTTTTAGCCCAAAAAGTAATACATTTTCTAATTTTGTCCATAAAATCTTTAAAATTTGATAACCCATCTGTTAGGAAATACGAAGAACAGAAATAAAAAGATCACAAGAAACACAGAAATCACACACAGATTTTACGTGGTTCGAAGATGGATCTCCTACGTCCACGGCCGTCGCAGAGTGTTTTTCACTATGTTAATGTTCAAAACCACCAGATACATAACCGCTCCATAAAACAAGATATATATGATGGAGCTAGGGCAACCGCCCACAGAATGGAGAAAATACATATATACCCCTAAAAATTTTTCTCGGGGGCTCCGCCCCCGAACCCCCGGCCTTCCGGGCAGGGGGGCGCTGCCCC
>LTAE01006476.1:0-25270 GCA_001647135.1 Pontederia paniculata
TATATATATATATATATATATATATATATTGTACACTAACTATAATTATTAATGATTTTAATTCAAAGACCACATTTGTAACATTAGACAAATTTTTGTTTTGGTCCATCTGACAGTTGGGCGGGCTCTTGTGGGATCCATGCACCGCGTCTGACCTGATAAATTTATTTCCCTTTCAAGCGCATATAATTTAAATTATATATATACATACATACATATATATATATATATATATATATATATATATATAGGATATTAAATCACAACTCAAATGTATATATGCAAGAACAGGACGCCGCGCAATGTGCTTGCACGGAGGCATGGCTCATGGGGATGGGGGACCTCCATCTAACACTTCTAGACCATGAATGCATGCATGGTCCATGTCGTAACGTCGTTCTGTATAACATAAATATGTATGCATACATGCATGCAGCTTCTAGATGATGATGATCGGCTGATCTTAATTTGTCATGATGCATGCATGCATGTATTTTTTTATTTATTTTTTGATGTGGTCGTCTTTTTCTTCATCCTCTTCTTCGCAGAAATTGCGGGACAAGGAAAGACGACTATATACGTCCATTTTTTTTACCCATCCTCCTTTTTTAATTAATTAATTAATTAATATTCATATATAACAGTTCTTCACATCCGAGATCTGATCTCGTACTCATGCTATGAAAAGGCCACACACATTTGCCATAAAAAATCTCAACTCTCCGTATATGTCACCTTATTATCTAAAATAGTAAAATCTAACGCCACACACACACACACATCCTCAAAATTACAGGATTTTTTGGGATGAATTTTAAATACTAAAAAAATTATAAATAATAATTTTTAAATATAATGCCAACAAAATTATAATATATATATAATAATAATTTTATAATATACCTTAATCTAGATAAATTAGAGGGTAATTTAGATATTTATGTATTGTAATAACATATTAAAATTCATAGTATCAAATACTACAATAACTTATTATTAGAATAAGCAACTTTATTCAAACAATGTAACCACTTAATTTAAAAGATAAGCTTCAATTCTTTTTAAATTTATCAGCCTTATAAGTTATCAGTTATTTCCCATGAGCCAAACCAAACAGGCTGTATACGTGTCATGTCTTTTTTTCTTGGAAGGAAGTCTCGTGTGTAGGTAATATGAGATTGTTGGAGTACTCTTCGTGGCCCGGCCCGGAACGTATGTAGGCGTGATGCAGGCGAGAGCGTCACGGAGGTCTCGCAGATTGCTCATGAAGTAGGCCTTTAAGGATCAATGAAAAAAGAGTGATATTTTCCTAATAATTAGTGTTACAAAACTTTGAACAACCCGCTCATGATACTAATTAAGTAACAAGCCAGTACAACAAGAAACTGAGGTCGATCTGTTGTTCTATGACATCCAACAACCTGATGGAGTATTAATTTGTAAGCCACCGCCTTCTTCGTGTGCTCAAATGGACAAAGACCATGCGCCATTTGATCTGACTCGTTATCTTCGTTGAACTATAGAATTGCATATTGATCTCTTGCAACCCTTCTTTACTCTTAATGAAAAAGTAATATCGTCTCATCAGTCTCCACATCTTTTTTATAATTAGATGTGCCACAAATAATTCTAAAAGCTTAAATCTATATAAAAAAACATCTTTATATTTATATTCTTAACACTCTTTCTCGCAAGGCCGTTGACAATTTTAATTTAATCTAAAATTCAACACATGGACAATTAAGAAAGAAAATTAATTTTTAATATGAACAACATCGATGTTTGAGCTCATAACCTTTAGCTCTCATCTCATGTTGAATTAAATGTGCTACCAATAATTCTAAAATCTTAAGCCGATAAGAATAATAATATTTTTATATTTATATTCTTAATAATATGTTTTGTTAATTACATTTGTTTCCTTTTGATCAAGGTCCTCCCGCCCAAAAAGTTGGGAGTTCAGAATGAAATTTCTGGAGCTCTGATGCTATTAAAGAATCCATGTATGTCCTTTCCCTGTCTCTTTGATAAGTGAAGTAGAGGAAGAAGCAGATGAAGCAACAAAGTGCCATGGGAATTGCTATTGCACTAGAAAGAGCCTTTGCTAAGGAAGATGCATTCTCTCTACCTACCTCAACACTTGAGCTCTCCCCTAGCCCATAAGGAATTGTTTTGTATCCATAAAAACACTTTAGAATACCAATAACAGGTGGCGCAAATGAAGATAGGGCGGACCTAAAAGACCTATCCAAAGCATAGATGCTTGTTCGCGATTAGCAAATATAGGACTACATGCAAAATAGAGAAAAAGGAAGTTAGTAACTCAAGTAAAAACACCCACAATTAACTTATATGAGTAGTGTTCATTTATGTATGCATCCGCATGCAATTCATAGTGCAAAACTACTCTTGACACAATTAATCCTTCTCAAGAAATATAAGATGGAAACAAACATAGCAGCTACAATTAACACATGAAGGAATCATGCCATATGAGGTTTTCCATGACATGACATATCCCTCTTGATGTCCACAAATATTGACAAAGTACTCAGCCATTTATAGCTCGTATCGCAAGTTATTTATATTAGAATATGATTTCTTTTTTCAGCATTACCAACAAGTTTGGTTCAAATTCTATGTAATTTCAGTTCGTACCATGGATTAAGCTTCAACATACTTGTTTGTAGCTGGTCCATTCCATGAGATGCTTAAACCCATGAAGAACATGACAAAAACCTGTCCAAAACCAGTAGTGGGATCATATGGCAAGGCCAACAACAACACTGCAGCAAGAGGATAGCAGAAGCAGATGTTATCTGGGACAAAAATTATTCTTCTAGAGTTGGGAAAACGCTTGGCAAGAACATCTCTCATCTTGCCTCCAAGTGTACTCGCGACAGAAAACATGCCCATGAAAGCTCAGGTATCATCATGTGAGAAACCAACAAGCTCAAGCCACATGGGTGCAAAAGCCAAGGCACACCAAGGAAATGCACGAACAACACCTTGTGCCACCATAATCTGAAATGATGGGATCTTTATAATAGACTTGGTTTGACTCAACAGGTCCTTGATTTCTGCTCATTTGTTGATCCAGTATTTAGTGGAAAATGAGGATCCACTGCAAAGAGCCATATAAGAATCCCTACAGTCACACTTATTAGCGAAACCAAATGGAAAGCAACTCTTCATCCAACAATACCAATGATTGAAGCGGAAGCTAACATGCGGGCGAAGAAGCCACCAATGATAGAACCTAAGTTTCCAATCAGCTGTAGCCATCAAAAAGCCGTGCCCACAAGGGACTAGATGGCAGGCATCATTAAGCTCCCTTAATGGTTGCCTAAATGAGGAAGAAAATAAGCATGTTTTTCCATCCAAAGTATGTAACACCCCAGAAGCACACTCCGTCGTATGCCCTCTTGAGAGGGCTACACATCATACATAACTTGACATATGATTGACTAACATGACTAATCAACAAAATGTGAAAATACTTAAAACTTTTAAAAAAAAATCTTTCATAAAATAACATAAAGCGAAAGTCTGACATAAATGAACTGTCTCCAAAATAACTAATACAACTCTATAGAAAATACTAAGACATGAGAAGAGACATTAATAAGACCACTAGANTTTCATCATCTTGAACTTATCATCTTTCTATACATAACTTTTTTTTTTATCATCATTAGCATATCATTACTTTTCTTGCATCATGAGTGATCTATCAACAACCTGATGGAGTATTAATTTGTAAGCCACCGCCTTCTTCGTGTGCTCAAATGGACAAAGACCATGCGACATTTGATCTGACTCGTTATCTTCATTGAACTATAGAATTGCATATTGATCTCTTGCAACCCTTCTTTACTCTTGATGAAAAAGTAATATCGTCTCATCACCTTCATCAGTCTCCACATCTTTTTTTATAATTAGATGTGCCACAAATAATTCTAAAACTTAAATCTATAAAAAAAATATCTTTATATTTATATTCTTAACACTCTTTCTCGCATGTAGGCTGTTGACAATTTTAATCTAATCTAAAATTCAACACATGGACAATTAAGAAAGAAAATTAATTTTTAGTATGAACAACATCGAGGTTTGAGCTCAGAACCTTTAGCTCTCATCCCATGTTGAATTAAATGTGCTACCAATAATTCTAAAATCTTAAGCCGATAAGAATAACAATATTTTTATATTTATATTCTTAATAATATGCTTTGTTAATTACACTTGTTTCCTTTTGATCAAGGTCCTCCCGCCCAGAAAGTTGGGAGTTCAGAATGAGATTTTCTGAGCTCTGATGCTATTAAAGAATCCATGTATGCCCTTTCCCTTTCTCTTTGATAATTGAAGTAGAGGAAGAAGCAGATGAAGCAACAAAGTGCCATGGGAATTGCTATTGCACTAGAAAGAGCCTTTGCTAAGGAAGATTCATTCTCTCTACTTACCTCAACACTTGAGCTTTCCCCTAGCCCATAAGGAATTGTTTTGTATCCATAAAAACACTCGGCTAGAATACCAACAACATCCGGATCTCACTTGTGACCAGTGATCAGAGACAATGCTTACCATTGTCCCCAACGCCATGGCATGAGTGTTGCAAGAGGCATGCTCCTGTTCTCACAAAGTACATCTCTCTCTCCTTCCCTTCCTATCAGAACGTCCACCGCCCATAGAACACGAAGACTTTCAGCGATGGACTTGGGCGACCCCGGAGATCCCAAAGCCATCGTCCACAACCACAACCACACACCACCCCACCACCATCACTATCCCCTGCAACTAAGAAAGCTCGTGGCACAGAAGGCTTCACAGGCTACAAGGAAGCCCTTCTCAACACGCCCTCTATGCCAAGCGAGCCTAAACACACCACACCCAAGGAAGAAGAAGACGAACCCCTCACGGCGACTCTGTCAACCATAGATCGAAGCGACCCAACCTGCCTCAAGATTCTGGTTACAGACAAAGAGGTGGATCATTTCGCTGCATCATGGAGAGGTTCCCTAATAGTTAAACTCGTCGGGAAGTTCATAGGGCCACAAACCATCTCTGAGCGCCTGCACAAGCTTTGGGCTCGCTTTGGCGCTCTATCTATAACAGACTTGCCGAACAACTATTACGTGGTGAAATTCTCAACGGAAGAAGACCGAACATGGGCTCTTACCGGCGGACCCCGGGCGATCATGGGTCACTTCCTCTCCGTCCGCGAATGGGAACCAGATTTCCATCCGAAGGAGGGAAAGATATCCACCATGGTTACTTGGGTACGCATCCAAGAGCTCCCGGTGGAGCTGCAAAACAAAACTATCCTGAGACGAGTGGGCATTGGTCTCGGTCGCCTCCTCCGCATAGACAAACACTCCGTAAGCGGCGCAAGAGCCAACTTCGCTAGACTATGCGTGGAGCTCGATGCGGAGACACCAGTCATCCCGGCAGTAGAGATCAGAGGTCGGTCATACATACTAGAATATGAAGGACTTGGTTTACTCTGCTTCTCATGCGGCAGAATGAACCACTCCAAGGAAAAGTGCTCGGACCGGAAGGAAGAGACGTTGCCTTCGCCACCGGCGACCGGAGCAAGGAGAGATGACACAGAGAAGACAACGGTCACCCAATCACTGGCGGCTTCAGCGAGCCCACACCAGCCTGGCACCGCATTGTACGGACCATGGCTCATGGCACGTCATAGTAGGCGTAAACAATCAACACAAAGTTCGAGGAACAAAGGCGACATCGGGAAGACACCGCTCATGGTTAACGTCTCTACCCCCACAAACGACAGAAAGGAAGAGGTCACATCCTCGTACCCTCGAGCACCCCAAAGCCTGACAATCGCATAAAAAACCCCAGAGTCCAACGACATTTCTCACACCCCACCCGAGGTTGGTTCTTCTAGGAAGCCACCTGTCAAGACCAGCATAGTTGAGGCCTCCACCACACGTCTATTAGAAAAGGAACCTCTCACAAAAAAAAAGTTGGGAAAACACCTGTCATCCTAGAAGCAACTCAGAACTGCTCTATCAACCCAACCACCACGAGCAGCAGGCTGCATCTCTCACATTGCGACAATGAGGACTCCAACGACAATGCTTTCGTTGACGCCTTTGAGCACCCAAACCACTTGGAACGAGGCCATCCTGAGGGGTCTTCGCATGGCCACCCATCGGATGAGGACATGGTGGATGCAGACCTCGGTTTGGTGGCCGCACCCATCTGAGGAGCCACAAAGCACCACCCAACTCATTTTTATGCGTATATTTTCTTGGAACTGTCGAGGTGCGGGCGGCAAATATTTACCCGCACACTATGCGAATACATCCGGTTACACAAACCGGATATACTGATAATTCTTGAATCAAGAAGTATTGGAGCTTCTGCGGACAAAGTTTGTAAAAGGATGAAGGAATACAACTTTTTTCGTGTAGAAGTTATTGGCTTCTCCGGAGGCATCTGGGTGCTTTGGCTTCCCCTGGAAGTCACTCTACAAGTCATCTCCCAGCACTCCCAGGCCCTTCACTGCAAACTCATAGCAAATTCACACCACTGGTTACTCACAGCAGCATATGCAAGCCCCCAAGCACAAAAAAGGTCTGATCTCTGGAACTACCTCACAAAAATTATCCCTATTGATCCTGCCACACCGTGGCTACTCATGGGAGATTTCAATGAGGTACTCCACGACTCGGAGAAGGTAGGAGGTGGCCCTGTCAATTATGTTTCATCGGCCAAATTTCATAAGGTTATACATACATGTGGACTACTAGACCTTGGCTCGACTGGCCCCAAGTTCACATGGAAAGGATCAACTCGGAACGAACGACAATTACTAGAACGCCTAGATCGAGCACTTTGCAACGCCAGCTGGCAAACTACCTTCCCCAATGCTGGCGTGAAGGTGCTCCCTCTCCTGAAATCAGACCATCACCCTTTGCAGCTTGACACCTCACATCCACAAATCAGCCAAGCGCGGAGGCCGTTCAGGTATTTGGCAGCGTGGTACACGCATGAAACCTTCCATATCTTACTCGAGAAGTCCTGGTCCAACACCCACTCTCTTCGGAAGAACCTATTCCATTTCAGAGACGCTGTTCAAGACTGGAATCACAATACTTTTGGCCACATCACAAAGAGGAAAAGGGAGCTCATGGCCAGACTTGGAGTAATACAGAAGGCCTTACAAACCAGACCCAACCGCTTCCTCCGAAAGTTAGAGCAGAAACTTCAATCAAATCTGGAATCGACACTTGCACAAGAAGAGCTCCTATGGTACCAAAAATCCCGCTGCCAATGGATACAACACGGGGATAGGAATATGACATACTTCCACACCAAAGCGGTCGTCAAACGAAGAAGAATCCACATCAAAGCCCTGAGAAGCCCTGACGGAAGTTGGCTAGAGGATCAATCATCCCTCATCAACCTTGCCATATCACACTCTAAAGGAGTGTTCACAGACGACTTGCCAAGACCAAGGACAATGCTGCCACACACCTTTCCAATTCTGGACAACGCA
This sequence comes from Pontederia paniculata, assembly GCA_001647135.1. Lineage (NCBI taxonomy): Eukaryota > Viridiplantae > Streptophyta > Magnoliopsida > Commelinales > Pontederiaceae > Pontederia > Pontederia paniculata. The sequence goes on from LTAE01006476.1 coordinate 7,529, forward strand.
TCACTCCAGCTCACCAACAGAAGGGTAAAGCAAGAGGAAGTTAAATCTGCAATGTTTAGCATGTCTCCATACAAGGCTCCTGGCCCCAACGGATTTCAGGCGATCTTCTATCAACACAACTAGAGAACAGTAGGCAAATCGGTAACCAAGTTCGCCAAGCAAGTGTTCACAGGAGCTGAAAAAATTCATGCAGCAAACAACACTCACCTAGTCTTGATTCCAAAAACAGACCAACCGGAAACCATCAGAGACTTTAGACCAATAAGCCTCTGCAATATTTCCTACAAATTGATTACTAAAATGATCGCTCTTCGCCTGCAGAGTCTAATGGCAGAACTCGTAGGGCCACATCAAGTCAGCTTCATCCCAGGGCGGGTCATTCACGAAAACATCATAATAGCTCAAGAACTCGTTCACACAATGAGTCGAATGAAAGGGAAGAAGCAATTCTTATCCATTAAAGTGGACTTAGAGAAGGCCTTTGATAGACTAAATTGGGACTTCATAGCGGACACTCTCCTCGCGATCGGCCTTCCTGCTCGGCTTAGAGAGCTTATCCTCGATTGCGTCACCTCACCCTCAGTGAAAATCCTCTTGAATGGCAGTGAGACTGACTCATTTGAGCTACACTGTGGAATCCGGCAGGGCTGTCCTATGCCACCTTATATATCCGTCCTCTGCGTAGAGCGGCTCGCTCACCTCATAGCAGCAGCAGTAGCAGATGGCTCATTGGAACCCATAAAGGCTGGTACGTCTGGACCTCCTATTTCACACCTTTTCTTTGCTGATGACATCCTGTTATTTGGGGAAGCATCCTCATCTCAATTGGCCACGATCCTGGACATACTCGACCGCTTCTCTGAAGCTTCGGGACAAAGGATCAATGGAAATAAAACTCTAATATACTTCTCCAAATCAGTGGGAGGAGACAAGAGAGATAACATCCTCCGGTCTTGCCCGTTCAAGGAGGCACACTCGCTCGGCAAGTACCTGGGCATGCCAATCATTCAAGGCCGCGTCCGGAAATCTCACTTTAATCGCCTCATCGAATCAGTGCGCTCCCGAATCTCAGGTTGGACAACATCTACACTCTCAATGGCAGGTCGTGTGACTCTCGCACGCTCTGTAGTCCAAACAATACCCACATATATGATGCACACCATGACAATTCCGAAAGGGATCACACAAGAAGTTGAAAAAGCATGTCGAGCATTTGTGTGGGGTCACTCCTCAGACAAAAGGAAGATTCACCTAATCCCATGGAACACACTTATCCAACCAACTGACAGAGGTGGTTTGGGTCTGCTCAGTTTGGAGAGCTTCAACACAAGCCTCTTGGCAAAACTCGGCTGGGCATTCTTCACCAAAAATTCAACACTCTGGGTCCAAGTCCTGTGAGGGAAATATCGCAGAAGATCTAGCAATGGAACCTCCTTGTCTCTCTCTCCTAGTGACTCTTGGTTCTGGAAAGGATTACAAAGAGCATGGAGCTCCATCACGCACGCTATCAGATGGAAGGTCGGAAATGGTCAGTTGGTTAACTTCAGGAATGATGTGTGGCTGTTGGATGGCACAATTCTTGCCGAGCACACGCTGCAACCCCTGAGCAACCATCAGTTATCCTCCACGGTGAGTTCAATGGCATTGCCCAACAATTGTTGGAATTGGGCAACACTAAAAGAGTTACTAGGTCATCAAGATCTCCTATGTTTGGCTGACTGCCCACCACCCATCCGAGCTGAAGAGGAGGACATACCTTACTGGCCCTTAGAGGCTTCCGGCCAACTAAGTGCTAAATCAGTTTACAACTTCCTACAAGAACACATCTGGAAGATCATAAACCGTTGGGAGGGACCTCAGCGTATTAGGAACTTCCTTTGGCTCACCGCACACGAGAAGCTTCTCACGAATGATCAAAGATTACGACATCACATGGCAACGTCTGCTTGCTGCGCAATATGTTCGTCGCCATCAGAGACAATTCTCCATGTGCTTAGAGATTGCCCGAGGACAAAAATGATCTGGATTAACCTTGTTCATGGCAGTCTACATTCCAAATTCTTCAACTGCTCAATCCAAGAGTTGTTGCACCTCAACTTGCAAGGCAGAAGGCAGTCACAAGTCTCGCTTCCTTGGCCAACAGTCTTCGGGACAGCGTGTTGGATGATCTGGAAATGGAGGAACGGTTTCATCTTTGACTCAGGAATTGCATGACCACCAGACCCTGTTAGTGTGATCATAAATTTTGCAACAAATTTCATCAGGACACTCAGATGGTTCTCAACATCACAAGGTAGCTCTAGAGACCCCTCTTCTGAAGGATGGACGTGACCACCAGTAAATTGGGTCAAATGTAATGTTGATGGCTCTTATGGACGCACAGCCGGAGTAGGAGTCATTATCAGGGATCACAAGGGAAATTGGTTAAGTGGCCTTACCGGACGGATTTCAGCGGAAGGCGCATTCGAAGCAGAATTAAAGAGCATCATCATGGGGATGGACCTGGCCTAGACAAAGCATCACAAACAAGTCATCATCGAAACGGATTCAGCGAATGCAACAAGCATCATCGCCGGAAACTCAACTATTAGCCCACACTTGGAGCATCTACTATCGGATATCCACAACAGAATCAACCGCCCATGGACAATATCCATAGTTCACACCCGGAGAGAGCAAAATTCTTGCGCCGATTGGTTATCGAAGGAAGTGTCACATGCTGGCCAGAGCCCTTGAGAACTGTGGTTTCCACCAACATCGTTAGGCCCGTTTTTGTTCGGGGATGCCACTGGGACTGAAGTACCCAACCTTTATTTTTAATTTCTTTTTTTCTTCTTTTCTATAACAGGCCTTCGCCTCTTTCACAACCGAAAAAAAAAGAATACCAACAACAAGTGGTGCAAATGAAGATAGGGCGGACCTAAAAGACCTATCCAAAGCATAGATGCTTGTTCGCGATTAGCAAATATAGGACTACATGCAAAATAGAGAAAAAGGAAGTTAGTAACTCAAGTAAAAACACCCACAATTAACTTATATGAGTAGTGTTCATTTATGTATGCATCCGCATGCAATTCATAGTGCAAAACTACTCTTGACACAATTAATCCTTCTCAAGAAATATAAGATGGAAACAAACATAGCAGATACAATTAACACAGGAAGGAATCATGCCATATGAGGTTTTCCATGACATGACATATCCCTCTTGATGTCCACAAATATTGACAAAGTACTCAGCCATTTATAGCTCGTATCGCAAGTTATTTATATTAGAATATGGTTTCTTTTTTCAGCATTATCAACAAGTTTGGTTCAAATTCTATGTAATTTCAGTTCGTACCATGGAATTAAGCTTCAACATACTTGTTTGTAGCTGGTCCATTCCATGAGATGCTTAAACCCATGAAGAACATGACAAAAACCTGTCCAAAACCAGTAGTGGGATCATATGGCAAGGCCAACAACAACACTGCAGCAAGAGGATAGCAGAAGCAGATGTTATCTGGGACAAAAATTATTCTTCTAGAGTTGGGAAAACGCTTGGCAAGAACATCTCTCATCTTGCCTCCAAGTGTACTCGCGACAGAAAACATGCCCATGAAAGCTCAGGTATCATCATGTGAGAAACCAACAAGCTCAAGCCACATGGGTGCAAAAGCCAAGGCACACCAAGGAAATGCACGAACAACACCTTGTGCCACCATAATCTGAAATGATGGGATCTTTATAATAGACTTGGTTTGACTCAACAGGTCCTTGATTTCTGCTCATTTGTTGATCCAGTATTTAGTGGAAAATGAGGATCCACTGCAAAGAGCCATATAAGAATCCCTACAGTCACACTTATTAGCGAAACCAAATGGAAAGCAACTCTTCATCCAACAATACCAATGATTGAAGCGGAAGCTAACATGCGGGCGAAGAAGCCACCAATGATAGAACCTAAGTTTCCAATCAGCTGTAGCCATCAAAAAGCCGTGCCCACAAGGGACTAGATGGCAGGCATCATTAAGCTCCCTTAATGGTTGCCTAAATGAGGAAGAAAATAAGCATGTTTTTCCATCCAAAGTATGTAACACCCCAGAAGCACACTCCGTCGTATGCCCTCTTGAGAGGGCTACACATCATACATAACTTGACATATGATTGACTAACATGACTAATCAACAAAATGTGAAAATACTTAAAACTTTTAAAAAAAAATCTTTCATAAAATAACATAAAGCGAAAGTCTGACATAAATGAACTGTCTCCAAAATAACTAATACAACTCTATAGAAAATACTAAGACATGAGAAGAGACATTAATAAGACCACTAGACGTGTACAACCACCACGAGCATCAGTCGCCACATGCATCACTAGTCATCATACATGTAAATCTGTAGGATCCAATACAGGGAAAAAAATCCACCATGAGCAATTACACCCAGTATGTAAGGCAACAATGGATAAATATGACATAATAAATAAATGCAGAAATAAACTAATGACAAGAAAGTCAAAACATCAATTATTCTTTTAGTCTTTCTTTGATCATCTTTATCTTACTTTACTTTCATCATCTTGAACTTATCATCTTTCTATACATAACTTTTCTTTTATCATCATTAGTATATCATTACTTTTCTTGCATCATGAGTGAGCTATGACTAATAGTCAAACATGAATCACTCTGAGCGTATACATAAGGAGTAAGCTATGATCAATGGTCAAATATCAATTACTTCACATCATCATCATTAATTCATCATTTTTGCTTTATCTTTCATTTCATTTCTTTACATCAATCATTGACTTTCATCATGAACAATCATCAACAAGTAATACCCTAAACCTCTAATGCAGGATGCAAATACAATAATTAGTCCAAGTGGTTATCTTGATTATCTTTGACTTATCCCATTAATGACTAGGTGACTTTTAGGGTTGATTTGGGTGACTTTGAAGTGGCTCATGAGTCTTGGAGGTCGCGCCAATAGGTTAGAGGGGATGCGTTATCCATGACCGAGGATGCTCGAGTGATCCATTCGTCGCAAGGCGGGGAGAAGGCCAGACAACATGAATAAGTAGCAGTTGGCCTACCATCCCCCATCATTAATAACATTATCGCTCCCAATCATCAATGCATGACGGCCTCAACATTTAATTTAGGTGAAACATGATGACCCTTTATCTTTTTCACATAATTAATCCTTAATATTTATAGAAGAAGCTAACATTAACGATAAATCGTGATAAAATATCACATAAAATACTTTTTCAATCTTCAATTATAACTTCTTCGTTAATTTGTCATCAGCCATGGATTTTGCATTAAAATAATAAGAGAAAAACATCAGTTTTTCATTACACTTGTCACGACCCATGAAACAAATCTAACGACCATGACTCTCAGTTTCACGGCCCGTGATGTACATATCACGGCCGTGACGGGTTCATCATCCATGACCCGTGATCAATCCTCACGGCCCGTGATCCTAGATGCACGATCGTGAAATCATCTTCACGGTCGTGACCATGACTCATTCCTATCCTGCGACGCATTACGAGCGTGAAGACCATCTTCACGGCCCGTTCTTCCCAGGATCACGATCGTGAAGACCATCTTCACGAACCGTGAAGGGACTCATTCTCCCTTGCGTTCGGCTCACGGTCGTGAGGTTCACCCTCACGACCGTGACCATCGCAATCACGATCGTAAACCCTATTTCACGGCCGTGACGTTGTAGAACAACATGATATTCATCTTTTTAGCAGAATTAGATCCAAGTATTTCTAGGGTTAATCTAGGGTCAAAAATTCTAATGTTCTTAACAATTCTTATCAACAGGAATCCTAGCATGCAATTTATTTAACATGAATATATTTATTTAAAGGGATCCGCCTATTTACATACTATGTATCGTAGGGTCTCAAGAATTTCTCTACCTTATCTCTATCTTCTTCTCCTTGCTCCAAGTTCTATTGAAAATCTCCTTCACGTTCTCCTAAGATTTTTGTTATCATCCTAAGGTGAGAGAGAGAGAGAGAGAAGGGAGAAAAGGACAACCCAATGAAAGAGACAAAAATCTTACCTAATCACTTTTTTTTGGGAGAGGAGAGAGGAAAAGAGAGAGATTCTCTATGGTGGCTACAACCTTGAGGGTATAAATAAAGATAACTTTCTTCTCTCTATAGGTGTTTATATAGGCTCTCAACAAATCTAATCACACACAAGCTCATCTCTTATCTCTAACCCTATCTTTAATTTTTTTCAATTAATTCAACCTAATCTCTATTTATCCTATTCCTATTGGAAGTCCAACTAATAAAATATTATCCATTTAATTAAATCTCTTTTTTTTTCTTTCTTCTTTTTTTTTCTTTTAATAGGTTATGGATATTACATTATAAACCTCTTAAAAAAAGAATTCATCTTCGAATTTAGGATGATGATAGGGTCTTACCAAGCAATACTGGAAATTCCTTGCGCATCTCGGATTTCAGCTCCCATGTCGCTTCACTATCTCGACGTCGACTCCACGCCACTTTGACTAGCGTTACTTTCTTGTTCCCCTGGGGCTTTAGGCGACGCTCTAGGATCCTCATCGGTTGCTCCTCATAGGTGAGATCTTCCTTTAGGTTGGGCTCTTCCAATCTAATGACGTTAGCGTCATCGTGCTGGTACTTCCTGAGCATGGAGACGTGAAAGACGTTGTGCACTCGCTCATAAGAAGGGGGTAGTTCTAGTCGACATGTTGCTTCTCCAATTAGCTCCGACACCTCGAAGGGACCTACATAACGAGGGCTTAACTTACCTCGTTTGCTGAACCTCATGACGCCTTTGGTTGGGGAGACTTTCAGCATCACCTTGTCTCCCACTTGGAAAATCTGCTCTCGGCGTCCTTTATCAGCATATGTCTTCTGCTTGGTTTGCACAACTTTCATTTGTTTTCTAATCAGGTCCACTCGATCAACATACTCCTGCGCTATCTCTAGGCCCATCAGTTTTTGCTCGCTCACTTCACTTCAACATGCTGGTGATCGACAAGGTCTTCCATAAAGAGCTAAATATGGGGCCATGCCGATGCTGGATTGGTAGCTATTGTTGTAGGCGAACTCGATTAGTGGCAGGTGATTGTCTCAGCTGCCATGGCAATCCAACGCGCATGCTCTAAGCAGTTTCATTTGTTTTGTTGGATTGTTCTTTGGACTGCCCATCAGTTTGTGGATGGAATGCTGTGCTAAAGTTGAGTCTAGTCCCAAGGGCATCTTGAAAGCCCTTACAGACTCTAGCTGTAAACCTCGAGTCTCGATTAGACACCATGGTCACTGGGATCCTATGCAACCTGATGACGTCCTTGACATATAAGTCCATCAGGCTCTCCACTGATTGCTTCCATTTGATTGGGATGAAGTGTGCAGACTTAGTGAGTCTGTCCACAACTACAGAGATGGCATCATTTCCTTTTTTGGACTTGGGTAGGCTGGTCACAAAGTCCATAGCTATATTTTTCCACTTCCACTCCAGGATGCTCAAGGGTTTGAGCATACCATATGGTCTCTGGTGTTCGATTTTAACTTGCTAACAAACAATGCATCCAGACACATATTCAGCAATATCTTTTTTCATGTTGTTCCACCAGTAGGTCCTTTGCAGGTCTTTGTACATCTTGGTACTCCCCGGGTGGATGGCGAATTTTGACTTGTGACCTTCATTCATCACCTCCCTCTTGATTGCTGCATCATTGGGGATCCATAAGTGACCTATGTATCTGATCCCTCCATCCACGGACATGGCGAAGTCTTGAGCTTCATGGATGCACCTCTTGTGCATGTGGTCGAACTTTGGATCAGCTGCTTGGGCAATAATGATTATGTTCACCAAGTCCAATTGTACTTGATGAACCATCAATGTGACCTTAGCCCAGTTGGATCTTGGGTTCCACATGATCATGTCTTTTAACTATATCCACATGTGTACTCTCATGCTGGCAAGGGATCCTTCCCACTTCCTACTTAAAACATCGGCAATTGAGTTGGCCTTCACTGGGTGGTATCCAATAGTGACTTCGTAGTCCTTCCGAAACTCGATCCACCTCCTTTGTCTCATGTTGAGGTCTCTTTGGGTGAAGATGTACTTCAGGTTCTTGTGATCTGTGTAGACCTCAAAGTTTTCGCCATATAGGTTATGCCTCTATATCTTCAAGGCAAAAACCACTGCTGTCAACTCTAGGTCATGCGTGGGATAGTTAACTTCATGCTTCTTGAGTTGCCTAGAAGCATATGCAACGACATTTCCATGTTGCATGAGTACACATCCAAGACCTGTGCCAAAAGCATCACTATAAACCACATACCTACCGCTCCTAGATGGGATGGTTAATACTGGTGCTGTAGTCAGTCGGGTCTTCAGCTTTTGGAAGCTTTGCTCACACTTCTGGGACCAGACAAACTTTACTCCTTTCCTTGTCAAGTTTGTCAAAGGCGATGCGATCTTAGAGAAATCTTTGATAAATTGTCTGTAGTATCCTGCCAATCCTAAGAAGTTGCGGATCTCTCCGACATTCTTGGGTGATGACCAATTTGAGACAGCTTCTACTTTTGTCGGGTCCACCACGATCCTTTGTTTTGACATGATGTGCCCGAGGAACATTATCTAGTATAACCAGAACTCACATTTGAATAACTTTACATACAACTGGTGTTGTCGCAAAGTTTCCAATATGATCCTTAGACGCTTCCTGTGTAACTCTAGGATCGATGAGTAGATCAGGATGTCATCTACAAAGACAAAGACAAACTGATCTAAGTAGGGCTTGAACACCGTATTCATCAGATCCATGAACGTGACAGGTGTGTTCATCAATCCAAAAGACATTACCAAAAATTCGTAGTGCCCGTATCTGGATCTGAATGCGGTCTTGGGCACATCTTCCTCTGCAATCTTCAATTGGTGATAGCCGCTCCTCAGGTCGATCTTTTAAAATACTGCAACCTTAGAAAATTGATCGAAAAGATCATCAATCCTTGGTAGAGGATATTTGTTCTTGATGGAGACCTTGTTGAGCATCTTGTAGTCGATGCACAACCTAAGAGAGCCGTCCTTCTTCTTCACGAACAAGACCGAAGCGCACTAGGGTGAGACACTCGGTCTGATAAAACTCTTGTTTAGGAGCTCTTATAGTTGCTTCTTTAACTCCTGCATCTCTGCATGTGCCATCCGGTAGGGTGCCCTTGAGATTGGAGATGTGCCTGGTAATACTTCTATCCTGAAGTCTACTTCTCTCTGGGGTGGCAAGCTAGAGATATCTTCTGGGAAGACGTATATGTATTCCTTGACGACATCTAGCTGCCGTGGGTCCTTTTCCTTAGGCTCAGTGCTGATGGCACTAGCCAGGTAGCATCTGCATCCGCTCTCGAGCAGCTGTTGTGCTTGCATAGCCGTTATCAGCATCTTATTGTCGTTTGTGGTCCTTCCTCTTATCATTGTTTGTTGCTTGCCGTGAGAGCTGATGACCATCTTCTTCTTCTTACATAAGAGTACAACATCATAGTTAAACAACCAGTCCATACCCAAGATGACATCGTACTTTTTCATAAGGATGACTATCAAATCTGCTGAATAGTCCTTACTCTCCATTGTCTTAAGGATGTACTTTGTGGCATGAAGGGTACCCATGGTGTGGTGATATCCATCATGCATTACATACCATGTAAGATTAAGTCCAACGTAGTTGCATAGTCACTAATATAAACGAGTGTGTAGCACCCGAATCCAATAAGGCATTCATAGCGACTCCAACTATATTCTTCTAACACATTCTAAAGAATTTCTCTTTAGGTCACATCGAAAATCATTTATCATACATATTGGTTGCAAAAAACTATTAATTTTCCCACCATCAACATGTTGTGGTGCGATATATTGATTTTCTTTTCTTAATTTAACTTCTCATTAAGTCATTTGAACATCACCACTTGAAAATTCATAATGTGGGATAATACAATTCCTTCATTATATGACCTCTCTAAAATCAATAAGAAAGGGCTCAAGTTAAACTTCATCACATGCTAGACATTAAAATCATCACCTAGCCCCTTGAGACATATTTCTTATCTTAAAGAAATTTGGTTCTATGAGTTCTAATTTTTTTAAGGTCATGTTCCTCCTAATATTAATTAGGAGATAAGAGTTCTTAATTTTGGATGTCGATATCTTGATGGTTAACATCACGTCTTGGAGACATCTAATACATATCATAAAACAATCAGTCATAAAAATGAAAATGCCTTACAAGGAAAAACTTACTTCTGGTTGCTGTGACTTCTCGTGATGCTTTGCACATGACCCTCTAATACTATGGGATGCCAAAAGGATCCCGACTTTAAGCTCTAATACCTTAACTGCAACGCCCCCAGAAGCACACACCGCCATGTGGCAGAATGTCCACTTGAGAGCGCTACACATCATACATAACTTGACATATGGTTGACTAACATGACTAGTCAACAAAATGCGAAAATACTTAAAACTTTAAAAGAAACTCTTTTCATAAAATAATATAAAGCGGAAGTCTGACATAAATGAACTGTCTCTAAAGTAACTAATACAACTCTATAAAAAATATAAGACATGAGAAGAGAAACTAATAAGACCAGTAGACATGCGCACAACCACCACGAGCATCAGTCGCCACATGCACCACCAGTCATCATACCTGTAAATCACTCGCCTGCATGATCCAATATAGGGGGAAAAGAAAACCACCATGAACAATTACGCCCAATATGTAAGGCAACAATGGATAAATATGACATGATAAATAAATGCAGAAATAAGCTAATGGTAAGAAAGTCAAAACATCAATTATTTCTTTAGTCTTTCTTTGATCATCTTTATCTTACTTTACTTTCATCATTTTGAACTTATCATCTTTTTATACATAACTTTTCTTTCATCATCATTAGCATATCATTACTTTCTTGCATCAGGAGTGAGCTATGACTAATAGTCAAACATCAATCACCTTGAGCGTATACATAAGGAGTAAGATATGACCAAAGGTCAAATATCATTTACTCCACATCATCATCATTATTTCATCATTTTTGCTTTATCTTTCATTTCATTTTTTACATCAACCATTGACTTTCATCATGAATTATCATCAACAAGTAATACCCTAAACCTCTAATGCAGGATGCAAATGCAATACTTAGTCCAAGTGGTTATCTTGATTATCTTTGACTTATCCCATTAGTGACTTTGAGGATTGCTTTGGGTGACTTTGAAGTGGTTCATGAGTGTTGGAGGTCGCGCCAATAGGTCAGAGGGTGTGCACTATCCATGACCGATAAGGATGCTCGAGTGATCCATTCGTCGCAAGGCGAGGAGAAGGCCAGGCAACAGGAACATGTAGCAGCTGGTCTACCGTCCCCCGTCATTAATAACGTTGTTGCTCACAATCATCAATGCATGGCGTCCTCAACATTTAATTTAGGTGAAGTATGGTGACCCTTTATTTTGTCCACATAATTAATTCTTAGTCTTTATAGAAGAAGCTATCATTAACGATAAATCATGATAAAATATCACATAAAATACATTTTCAATCTTCAATTATAACTTCTTCGTTAATATGTCATCAACCATGGATTTTTCATTAAAATAATAAGAGAAAAGATCACTTTTTCATCACGCCTGTCATGGCCCGTGAAAAACACATCTAACGGTCGTGACTCTGAGTTTCACGGCCCATGATGTACATATCACAACCGTGACGGATTCATCATCCATGACCCGTGATCAATCCTCACGGCCCGTGAAGTCCCCTTCACGACCCGTGATCCTAGGTGCACGGTCGTGAAATCATCTTCACGGTCGTGACCTTGACTCATTCCTATCCTACGACGCATTACGGGCGTGAAGACCATCTTCACGGTCCATTCTTCCTAGGGTCACGATCGCGAAGACCATCTTCACAGCCCGTAACGGGACTCGTTCTCCCTTGCGTTCGGCTCACGATCGTGAGGTTCACCCTCACGACCGTGACCATCACAATCATGATCGTGAAACCCTATTTCATGGTAGTGACATCGTAGAACAACATGATATTCATCTTTTTAGCAGAATTAAATCCAAGTATATCTAGGGTTAAAAATCCTAATCTTCTTAACAATTCTTATCAACAGGAATCCTAACATGCACTTTATTTAACATGAACATATTTATCTAAAGGGATCCGCCTATTTACATATCGTATCTTGTGGGGTCTCAAAAATTTCTCTACTTTATCTCTATCTTCTTCTCCTTGCTACAAGTTCTATTGTAAATATCTTTCACATTCTCCTAAGATTTTTGTCATCATCCTAAGGTGAGAGAGAAAGAGAGAAGAGAGAAAAGTACAACCCAAGGAAAGAGACAAAGATATTACATAATCACTTTTTTTGGGAGAGGAGAGAGGAAAAGAGAGAGATTCTCTACGGTGGCTACAACCTTGAGGGGAGAAATAAAGAGAGTTTTCTTCTCTTTATAGGTGTTTATATAGGCTCTCAACAAATCTAATCCCACACAAACTCCTCTCTTATCTTTAACCCTATATTTAATTTTTTTTCCAATTAATCCAACCTAATCTCTATTTATCCTATTCCTATCAGGAGTCCGACTAATAAAATATTATCCATTTAATTAAATCTCTTTTTTTTTCTTTTAATAGGTTACTGATATTACATTATAAACCTCTTAAAAAAAGAATTCATCCTCGAATTCAGGATGATGGTAGAGTCTTACGAAATAATACTGGAAATTTCTTGCGCATCTTGGATTTCAGCTCCCATGTCACTTCACTATCTTGACGTCGACTCCACGCCACTTTGACTAGTGTTACTTTCTTGTTCACCTGGAGCTTTAGGCGACGCTCTAGGATTCTCATCGGTTGCTCCTCATAGGTGAGATCTTTCTTTAGGTTGGGCTCTTCCAGTCTGATAACGTTAGCGTCATCGTGATGGTACTTCCTGAGCATGGAGACGTGAAAGACGTTGTGCACTCGCCCATAAGAAGGGGGTAGTGCTAGTCGACATGCTACTTCTCCAATTAGCTCCAACACCTTGAAGGGACCTACATAACGAGGGCTAAACTTACCTCGTTTGCTAAACCTCATGACGCCTTTGGTTGGGGAGACTTTCAGCATCACCTTGTCTCCCACTTGGAAAATCTGCTCTCGGCGTCCTTTATCAGCATAGGTCTTCTGCTTGCTTTGCGCAACTTCCATTCGTTTTCTAATCAAGACCTCTCGGTCAGCGTACTCCTGCAATCTCTGGGCCTAGGAATGGCACCCGACCCTGTTCGGGGCGGGGGATATCACCCCCGCCCCCACCCCGACAATCTGACCCCGCCCCTGACTCCGCCCCGAATCCCCATGACGGGGAATTTTAATTCCCCACCTCCATCCCCCGCGGATCCCCGAATCCCCGCGGGGACCCGAATCCCCAAATTTTAATGTAATATATATATCTTTATATATATATTATATTAATGTTACAAATAAGCAAATTATTCACAACATACACATATATTTTAAATATTGTGATACTCATTTAACAATAAATAATACTTAAACATTACGAAATTAATGCAAATAATTCAAAAAAGTATCACATGACAGAAGTTCAAAATTTCATAACACAAATTCAAGCTATCACAAGTTCAACATTTCACATTTCAAATTTTATCTAAATTTCACATCATAAATAGTCTCATAAACTATAAAAAAACAACTTGAAGTCTTTATGTCATTCTTCATCAGTTCCATTTTTCACGACACAGAAAATGCATCCATCATTCTTCACCATCTTGTATATCTTCCTACAATTTTAAAAAAATATTGATCAATATACTTTAAAAAATAACTAATAATTACAAATACTACATTGTTTTACCATATTTGGTCATGATTCATCAGCATCTTCATCTTCATTAATTGTACTATATGAAGACTTTGCTTTGGAAGGACCTAACAAAAAGCAAGAAGCATAATTAGTTTTAAAAACAGAATAATCATCATAAATAATAATAATAATAATTGACATAAAAATGCAAACCTTTTAATATATTTTGCAACCAATCTTGATAACACATCAAAGCCTCAACTGTGCCTTCATTCAATCTACTACGATGTGGACTCAAAACACGACCTCCAATACTAAATTCAGATTCTGATACAACTGTTGAAATAGGAATAGCTAAGAAGTCCCTTGCAATTTTTTGTAAAGTTGGATACTTTAAACCAATTTGCTTCCACTAACCCAATATATCAAACACTCCTTCATTGGACTTATCAATTAAAACAGGCTTCTCCAAATAATTATCTAATTCTGTTTTCAAGCTATTTTTTGAAGAGGTTTCAGTTACAAAATCAATATAAGTAGACTCCCACTTTTGTTTCTTTGAAGGAGGAGCACTTTCAATCATAACTGAAGAAGAAGCATCAATTGGAGCACTTATATTAATAGTTTGATACTCAAGAAGCAAGTCTTCACATAACTTTTTCACCTTTTCTAATTCATTGTTACTTTGGCTTCCATATAACCGTGGAAAGAATAATTCAGCAACTTCATCTTATACCTAGGATCCAAAACAGCTCCTATTGCCATCACTCCATTAATTTTTTCCAATACTTATCAAACTTGGAACTCATACTTAAAGCCATCATTTGAACAATATCATTAGAAGACGAAAGCCATTCATTCAAAGCTAATCTGATTTCATAGACTTTTGGAAAATAAACATTTAAAGTTGGATAGTTGAAACCAGAAAACAACTCAGTTATATCATAAAACACTTCCAACTTTTCACAAATTTCTAATACCATTTTCCAATCTTCAGAATCAGGATAATATTTGCATTCAGAATTACGTTGTTTCAAGCTATCAAAAACTTCTTTATATGGTAATGCAGAAGCCATCATCAAATAAGTAGAATTCCATCTAGTCTTGCAATCTTGAACAAGCTTTTTTTGAATAAATGATATTAAATTGTCTACATGCATCTCGGAATCTTTCTTCTCTTTTTGGTGTTCCATCCCAAAAAGTAACACATTTTCTAATTCTGTCCACAAAATCTTTAATTTTTGATAACCCATCTTTAACAATCAAATTTAAAATATGAGCACAACATCGCATATGAAATAATCCTCCCAGAATGAAAGAAGAAGAAGGAATCTTATCGAAAATGAATGGGATCATGGCATCATTAGTTGCACAATTATCAATAGTCAAAGTTGATACCTTTCTATCCAAATTCTAATCAAATAGGCACTCAAGTAGAACATGTGAAAGGCCATTGGCATTATGCGGTGTAGGCACATAAAAGAATCTGAAAAAAATGAACAATACATATTAAACTTGCCAATTTCAAAAGTATATAAGAAATGCAAAAGTAATAGTTTAAAATAATTACCTCACAAGACGATGTTGCAAAGTCCAATGATCATCAATAAAATGTGCCGTAATAGCCATATAACCTTTATTTTGATTACTTGATGTCCACATATAAGTAGTTATAGCAATACGACTTGAATTTCTTTCGAGAAGATTTGACGTCTTAGTCTTTTCAATCCCAAATAAGTTGATGATATCACTCTTTATAGTATTACGTGAGACAACTTTAAAGAAAGGTTGCATAG
This sequence comes from Pontederia paniculata, assembly GCA_001647135.1. Taxonomy (NCBI): domain Eukaryota; kingdom Viridiplantae; phylum Streptophyta; class Magnoliopsida; order Commelinales; family Pontederiaceae; genus Pontederia; species Pontederia paniculata. The sequence goes on from LTAE01006476.1 coordinate 23,200, forward strand.
CACCACAAAATCTTCTAAATCCATAATGATCAACAATCGAAAGAGGATATTCATGAAGAACAATCATATTTGCAAGTTTCTTTCTTGCAACATCTTGACTAAATGAATAGTTGCCAACAATAAATGTATCACTTCTATTTTCTGCAGAAGATGATTCACCCAAAGTTTTTAGAGTTGATTGTTTTAGGCCTCTTTTTGTACGAAATTTGCAAATCCTTATGTGATCATGTAAGTGTTTTGTTCCACTTCTATTATCACCAACGAGTTTCCTTTGACAATATTTGCATACTGCACGAAATTTACCTTCAATTAGTATTCTGTGAAAATGATTCCACGCTTCAGAAGTTAATCCTTTTTTATTTGGACTTCCTTCATCTTTATTATTTTATGGTCCTGAATTTGCTGGACTATTTTTCAGATTGAGCATGTTGTACTTGTTCCTGAACTTCTTGATTTGCAGTTGATCCCGGTGCAATTTGATTACTTCCAACAGGAGTACTAGCAAACTCATCCTCCTGCATCTTCGTTTCTGTATAAAAAAAATTAATATCACAAACAGTAATTTATTTTATTAATAATAATATCATAAAAAATTAAAAAAGAGACACTTCATACTCAATCCATGCTGCACAAATATTTTTTTATAGCCTGTGCCTCTCCCACATCGAGGAGAGAGGACGTTTGTCTTTTTCTCTGCAACTAACAAACTTATTTGTCTTTAAAATTCCGCTCTTCTCTCTTCTCTGTAGGTGCAGAGGAGAGAGGACAAATTGCAAAGAGGAATGAGCCCCTCTCTCTTCTCTGTAGGTGCAGAGAAGAGAGGACAAACTACAGAGAGGAATTGTCCTCTCTCTCCTCTCTCTTGTGCAGAGAGGACATGAGGAATCATTCCTCTGTCCTCTCTGCAGAGGAGAGAGCGTTAGCTCCTCTCTTCCTTACAGAGAGGTGAGAGGACAAACGTCCTCTCTCCACTGCACACAGGAGAGAGGACATCGAGAGGGCATTGCGCCCTCTCCTCTCAACGTCCTCTCTCCTCTCTGCAGAGGACAAGACACACATTGTCTCTCTCCTCTGCACAAAGGAGAGAGGATACGCAGAGGGGCACTGCCCTTTCTTCTCTAAAGAAGAGAGAGCACACGCATGACGCCTTCTCGAGGAGAGAAAATTCTGAGAAAGAGAAGAGAGTTTACTTTTGGTAGAAAAATTACCTTTTCTATGATGGCGTGTCGGAGGTGAAGAAGGTGACGACAAGAGGATGAATAAGAAAAGAGGACTACACACGAAGAGGAGAAAATCATGAAAGGGAAGGAGCATGTTTCTAGAGAAAACAATCAAAAAATACCTTTGGATGCGGCGACGTTGACTACAGACACCAGTAGAAGGTGAAAGGTCGATGTTGGATGACGCTAGATGGAGTTGACGGTTAGTTGGTGGATTTAGGGTTTAGTTGTCAGGTAGGTAGAAGAAAGATTAACAAGAATAAAATTTAATATTTATATGATAGAGATGGATGACAGAATTTAATATTTAATTTATATATGCGGAGATCGGGGATCCGTGGGGCGGGGGCAATATTCCCCGACCCGATCCCCGAATTAAGGTGCGGGGGCACTATAGCCTCCATCCCCGTCCCCGCTGTAGGATCTAGATGGCACCAAGAGGGGAGGGGGTGAATTGATGTATTAAAGACTTTTACTCTCTTTTCTTTAATCTTAGTGTGTTATGTTAGCGGAAGCATGCATATACAAATATAAACAAACAGAGGAGAGAGTAAGGAGAACGAACACACAAAACAAACACAGAGTTTGTTATCGAGGTTCGGTCGAACTCTTGGCCTACGTCCCCGCTCTGGTCTTCTCCCACGAGATCTTCGGAGTTCACTACTTCCTTCTTCAAGGGCGAAGGCTCCCTTACAGCTTCTCCTTTCTTGCACGAGGACAAGGAGACAACCTCTTACATGTAATCGCTCAAGATCGCTTGGACCCTTCTCACAAGAGGAACTATGACTCTCGTTCTAAACACTCTCAGTGTTTACAAATTTTGCCAATGTTAGCCAAAGTCAGCCAAAGTT
>LTAE01006477.1:2356-16135 GCA_001647135.1 Pontederia paniculata
CATGGCCCCCCTTGGACAAAGCTTCGGTCCGTCCCGGACTTGATAGATAAAATGCTCTTTTGAAAATACTATGTTCTTCTTATTTGACTTAACATATGACCTTTTGACTTATCAACATAATAGATACATAATGCGAAAGTAATTAAATCTCTATTTAATAGTGTAGTCCAATAATATATTCTCTTACATAGTTTATTTTAAAACAAGGAGATAACTAATAAAAATAGATCCAATGATCTAGACTAATCATATGTAAGTCGTCATGTCACGAACATTTATATTACCAGTGCAATCCTATATTCATTGTCTTGATCACCTACAGGATCAAAAGTAAGAAAAATATTTTTTTCATGAGCAATGAAACTCAATATGTAACATTAATAATCAATAGTGAAAAGTATAGATGAAGACAATATAACAAAATATGTCATCTTAATAATTCATCATGATAAATAATTAATAACTTTACATTTTCTTTTTCTTTATATTATAGCTTCTTTTTCTTTTATGACTTTAATTTAAGAATGGTCAAAACATGTATTGCAACATATGATGCACAACAGTTTCATATTTTGGTATGTTCATGATCATTAGATTCTTACTTTATATTATTCTTTTCAGTATCATAAATGACTAGAACATTAGTTATTCCATAAAATTCATGACGTACAATATCCAGTATATTCAATACTAGTTTTAACTAGGACTTCATTATTCTTTTTCTAATCAGCGTGTCCTAAGCTGTCAAATATTATAATCAATAGTAAGTGATGAAAAAAAAGGGTATACCTAAATAGCTTGACCCAACCTTCGAAAAGTTTGCCCCAATCTCTATTTTTGTAAACATTATCCGCTAATTTATACTAATTTTCCGCATTTTTAATATTCAACATTACTATATTTGGATTTTGGGATTTCGAACTGATTTGAGGAGGATTTTAACTGATTTTCATGATTTGTGTAGTTTGAATATTTGAAATTTTAAATCATTTCCTTTTTTGTTGCAGCCGGAGGACCAAGATAACTGCCATAACAACCCAGGATAATTGTCATAACAGCCTAGGATAACTTCCATAACAACTCAGACCTTACATGATATGACCGACCAGATATTACTTACTGTGCCAAAATCTTTTCTGCCATAACAACGCAGGTCAAGATTTTATCTGCAATAACTGTCGAGATCATACTTGCCATAACAGCCTGGGCCGAGATCTTGGGAGTAAGTTTTGGAAGTCTATTTGTCAGCTTAGGGGATGACTTGTGGCGCAGAGCTGAAGACTCTTTAAAAGGAGAAGTCACAGAACAAAGGGGGAGAGGACGAACACCAGAGAACTATTATTTTCTGCACTTAGTTTAATTTTTGGTGAAACTATGTTGGCCGAACTCTTTTCTTATTTTGTAATTGTTATCCCCAGGATGTCCAGCTAAACTCTTATTGTCGGAATCCTAGGGGAACCTTTGTTTCAATCTGATCTGCTCTGAATGTTTTAAGTTTCATCTCCTATATCGCCTACTTAATCTCACGCTATGATTTGTGATTGAAAGTTTTATGTTTGTTTTCTTGTTGTTCGTTTGGTTCTTCCCAAGTGTGCATTGTCCACAAGGGTCTTATAGTGTTGTCACCTTCACACAATGAGCCAAGAGGTTAGTGATGAGGTTTGGGGGAACCTCAGTCCAAGTTATGCCTTATGAGTTAGGGCATACGTGAGAGTTTGCCCCTACCTCTGAATCTTCACCCGGAGCGAACAACAACAATCTTGAATTTGACTTATAGATTTAGATAGAGCGGGGAACTGAGTTGCCTTGATCTCGAGAGAGGTTTGATACATAACTTGGGGAACAATTCTCTTAGTCGGCCCCACAAGCATACGCCACGAGAGTGGGGGCTTGCTGATTAGGTTACCGCTGCGAGAACATGGTGATTCTTCGACCTGAGAAAGCTCTCTAGCTTAACCTTTAGGTCCCTTTGGAAAAGAGGTCAGTGGACGCTGAGAGGCAGTACCCCTCTGAAACTTGGGTGTCAAGATTTATATTCTTTTATCAAAATTTAAGATAGTGAGCTCTCCTCCTAGAGAGAGACTGTGACTATGGCCAGATCATATTTGGTCAAGTCTAGAGCCTTCACCGCGAGAGCGGAAAGGTATAGGGTAGCGCAATCACCGCGAGAGCGAGGTTGCCTTGACCCGTGGTGTAAGTGCGTAGGCAGCTTTTTATATTTTCACGTCAAAGAGCAGATGGATGAGATTCAGAGGTGAACCCAAGATTCTGGTGTCTTCCCATCATTGAATTTATCTTTCTTTTAATTTATGCAATTTCTATATTAGAAACCCATAAAAAAACTTATTTTTATTTTCAAATTGATTATCCCTCACCTATTTCGGTTGGGCTTGGACCCCTAGTGTCAACCCCCAACCGCGAAAGCTTGTCTAAGGAAAAGTGGACATAGAGACATGAAAACGAAATTTTCCTGTGGATCGATGCCTGAAGTACTCGACGATTGTCGTATACTTGCGGTGATAGGAGTGTGCTAGGTTTATAAATATTAAAATTTGAAGTAAAAATAACTTTTACAGAAGCTTGACCCTGGCTTAACGCCCTAAACCAAGGTTTTCAAACTCGAGAGTCTACGTTGACTCGTTTTTCCTTTAGTAAACTCGAAACGTAAACTCGAAACGTAAACTCGAAACGTAAACTCGAAACGTAAACTCGTAGAGTTTATGTACAAACTAAATATGTATATATAATATATTATATGCTAAATAATTTTCATCAAAATATTTTCATACATCATTTTTAAACTTTAAAAAGTATCAAATTCATAGTTTCATACTTTAACTCACTAGCATATATAATAGATAATGATTCAAATTAAAACAATAAGTAATCCACAATTCAAGTTCTAAAATTAAAGTCTATAAAATTTATCAAGTGTACTTTTAGTATTCACTATAGTTATTCTAATATCCGAATTCTAAAAAAATATCACATAATTAAACTAGTGCAAATTCACATAACTACTTGTAACTCTGTTCAAATTGAATTAAAAAAATGAAGCCACATAACTACATGCAAGACAACAAGAGAAAAAAAAATCATAATTCAAAGATTGAATCACTGAAAAGGAAAAGGAAAAGGAAAATAACATAAGCACACTTATATAACATTTTAACTATTGTTCTATTGTTCTTATAAAAGAAATCTATTCAGAAAATTCAAATGATGTCAGAACTCAGAAACTCAGAATATATTCAGATTTCATAATTTGAAAATTTTCTCTGAAGCTATTGTAAAATCTGTGATGCAAGCAAAAATTAAAATAGTTGGCTACATCACCTGAGAGAGAGAGAGTCGAGACTTCAGGCTATGTGTGCACGACGCTCGCAGTAGTCGGACACTTCTGTTTCACAAGCCGGAGTCGAGCTCGGATGCCTCGCCGGATGCCACCCGCCAGTCGAGTGGTCGTCTGTCGCCGCCTTGCAGCCTTGCTGGTTGCCGTCGTCCTTGATTGCTCAGGTCGGAGTCGGACTCATGCAGCCAGCAGCCTGTTGACCTCGCCCGTGACGGCCCATGACCACCCGTAGCTGCCTTGCAGAGTTGTTGATTGTCCTCTGTTTCTCAAGTTGTCGGATGCCTCACATAGCCTCGCCGGATCCCACCCACTGGTCGCTCTTTGTCGCCTTGCTAGTCACGACTCACGGCTCACCGGCGGCCGGCAGCCGGCCAAACTCCATAGTCCATAGTAGCACAGCCGCCCCCAACCCTAGTAAATGTGAGAGAGGGAGAAATATGAGGATCATGGACCCCTAAAACATAGTTTTTTTAATTTTTTATACTTTTTTTCATTCCAATTATGCACTCAAACCCTAGTAAAATACCTAAATTTTCCCACCGTCGATTCTACCTCCGAGTTCAGCAGAGTTCAGCCGAGTCAACCGATTCTACGATTCTACTTACGAGTCTACACGAGTCTACCATCCTATATGAGTTTACACCGAGTTCACTCGGTTTTGGGGGGTAGATACTTGAAATCGCACGATTCTACGACTCAAACTCGCGATTTTGAAGACCTTGCCCTAAACCTTTGGTCATTTTCTATCTTACCCCACACTTCACATCAAGTTTTTGGCGCCGTTGCCAGGAAACTTTTGATTTTTCGCGCCTTCAACCCTACTATTCTGATATCAAGCCCTATTCATAATTTTATTTTTTTCCCTTCTTATCTTTTCTTTCTTTTGTTTTGTTTTTCACTTAATCTTTCATGATCTGTCGCCTAACCCTAACGTGTGTTTGAGAGGTACATGCGCAGTTCTAACTCCAAAGAAAAAGAAACACCTAAGTTCGACCCTGAGATCGAAAGAACTTTTAGGAGAAGAAGGCGAGAGCAAAGAATTCATAGACTCCAAGAACGAGATTTAGAAGACAACATCGAGATGGCCCAACCTAATCCGGTTGGAGGCCAAGGCAATCAGATAGCACCACCTGTTGTGGTCAACCCTGATGCTAATCGAGCCCTTGAAGAATTCTTCATGCCTACAACTGTAGGCCTAAACTCTGGAATCACAACGCCAGAGGTAAACACACATAAGTTCCAGTTGAGCCCAATTATCTTGGGTTACCTGGGACATAATCAGTTCGGCGGGCTTGCCCATGAACATCCTAACCAACATTTAATCAACTTCATCGAGATCCGCGACACCTTCAAATGCGATGGACTCACCAACAACGCGGTCAGAATTATGTATTCCCATTTTTTCAACGGGATAGAGCCAAGGACCGGATGCGTTCGTTGGAGAAAGACGCAATCAAAACATGAGACGAGCTTATCTCAGCCTTCATGACCAAATTCTACCCCCCATGAAAAATTGTGCAAATGAGAAACCATATCACCTCATTCATCCAATGGAACAATGAGTACAAAGCCTGGGAGAGGTTCAAGAAACCACTGAAGCAATTCCCTCATCATGGGTTCCGCAAATGAATGACGGTCCAGACCTTCTACGATGGACTTACTTATGAGAGTAAGTCTACCCTTGACTCAGCAATTGGGGGCAGATTCATGTCCCAAAATACAGACGAAGCCAACTAGCTGATTGAAAAGGTCATCAAAACTTACCGAGAATGACCTAAAGACCGAGATAACAAAAAGAGACCCGAAGAACAAAGTGTTGTCGCCAACCCCGCCAAGATAGATCAACTCTCTTTCCAAATAGAAGGCCTCGTCAACCTATTCCAAAAAACTCTAGAGAAGAAGAACGACTCCACCTCCTCAAGTTCCAAGATCTATGCAGCAGAAGTAACACCAAACCAGCCTGCTCAACCTTTTGTTTGGTGCGACCAGTGCTGGATGATTGGACATGTAGCCGCTCAATGCCAAGCCATCAACTACAATGTCCAAGAGCCCCAAGATGAACAAGTTAACATTGCGGAAGCATATGGCCAAAACCTAGCCGCAGGATAATACCAAAATCAAGGTTCACATTGGATCAGATCTCATCCCAGCCTATCATATAAGAACAAAACTACCAAAGGCCTCCAGCTCAAAACTTCCAACAAAATCAGTATCCACCTCAGAACAATCAGCAACAACAAGCCTTATCTACACCCCCTTCCTATCTAGCTTTACCCCCACCTCAAGCAAAGTCAAACCTTGAAACAATGATGGTAGGTTTCCTCAAGCAACAAGGCAAAACTATCAGGCAACAAGGCAAAGCAATGAAACAACAAAATGAAGCCTTGAGGCAAATGTGCACCAAGATTGATGGACTTGCTGCCCATAACAAGATTCTAGAAAATCAAATTGCGCAACAAACGAGTTCAGCCATTAGACCACCTGGGACGTTCCCGGGGCAACCTAAGATAAATCCCCGAGAACAGTGTCAAGTTGTGTCTCTCAAGTGCGGGAAGTAGTTACAAGAACCTTCAAAGCAGCAAGCTCCACCTGAAATAATTGAAACAAGCTTGCAAGACATTGGGCCAAGCGACCAGCCAAAAGAAAACCTTAAAGAGAATTCTCAACCGAAACAAGTCCTCAAAGATAATCCAGAGCCTAGCTCCAACCCGGCTGAAACTGAACCTCCATAAGACAACTCAAAAGCATGTCCTCCTACCTCTAAAACAAGCCCCCAACCTTAGAAGCTCCCATCGACCTAAGATTTGTGCCTTTCCCTCAAAGGCTAATGAAAACCCAAAGCGACCAACAGTTTGCCAGATTCATTGATGTACTAAAGAAACTACACATCAACATCCCATTCGTAGATGCCATACAGAAAATGCATTCCTACTCTAAATTCCTAAAAGACATCTTATCAAAGAAGAGGAAGATAGACTTTCACGAGATGGTGGTCCTAACAGAAAGAGCAAGCGCAGTAATTCAAAACAAGCTTTCGAAGAAGCTAAAATATCCGGGCAGTTTCTTAATTCCTTGTGAGATCGAGAATATTCGAGTCAGCAGAGCTCTATGTGACTTGGGAGCCAGCGTCAGCCTAATCCCTTTATCTCAATTCAGAAGCTAGACGTTAAAGATTTAAAACCCACCAATATGACACTGCAGTTTGCCGATAGATTTGTAAAGTACCCTAAAGGCATCCTAAGGACATACCTATCAAGGTCGGGAAGTTCTACATCCCAGCCGACTTCATGGTCCTAGATATGGAAGAAGACGTCAATATACCACTGATCCTTGGACGACCCTTCCTTGCTACAGCTGGAGTCATCATCAATGTCAAAAGCGGAATGCTATCTTTTCAGGTTGGGGAAGAAAAGATAGAATTCAACTTGGAGCAAGCTATGAAATTTCTCTCCTAAGACACAGTTCATGAGGTCTCAAGCTCTGAAGATGAAGTAATCCAAGAGGTTTCAGCAGTGATCCTCACAGATGATCCACTCCAAAGAAGCTTGACCCTACCTGATGAACTGCTTGATGACCCTGACTCGAGCCTATTCACAAAGCTTCTCGAACCAGATGACGAAGATCAGATCCCACCTATGCCAGCATATCAAGTAGAAACACTCAACCAGGGAGAGCAATTCAACTTCTCAAGTTCATAAAAAACCCCTTAGGTAGAGGTGAAGCCTTTACCCTCTAACCTCAGGTATGAGTTTCTTGGTCCGAACTCCACCTATCATGTGATAGTGAACTCAGCCCTTACCTCTGACCAAGCTGATCAGTTACTTGAAGTATTAGGGAGATACAAGGAAGCAATAGGCTACACAATGGCCGACCTCAAAGGCCTAAGTCCTTCCTTATGCATGCACATGATACATCTCAAAGATAATGCCAAACCTTTTATTGAAGGAAAAAGGAGGGAATTTGAATCTCAAAGAGGTAGTTAAAAAGAAAATCCTCAAGCTATTAGACTCTGGCCTAATCTATCCTATCTCAGATAGCAACTGGATTAGCCCGATCCAGGTTGTCCCCAAGAAGGGAGGTATGACCATAGTTGAAAATGATAAAGGAGAAAAGATCTCATCCCGAACCACCACAGGTTGGAGGATGTGCGTAGACTTTAGGAAGTTAAACAAAGAAACTCGGAAGGACCACTTCCCCTTGCCCTTCATCGATCAGATGTTGGTAAGGCTGACAAAACACAAATATTTCTGCTACCTAAATGACTTCTCGGGCTTCCTTCGATTACCTATCCACCCAACCGACAAAGAGAAGACCACCTTCACCTGTCCCTATGGCACCTTCGTCTATAGGAGAATGCCTTTCGGTCTTTGTAATGCACCCGCAACCTTCCAAAGATGCATGACTGCTATATTTTTTGAATAAATTGAAAAGATTATGGAAGTGTTCATGGACGACTTTTGAGTCTATGGCCCTTCCTTTTCTAATTGTCTCACAAATCTTGAGCAAGTGTTGCGCAAAGGGAAGTTAACCTGGTGCTGAACCGAGAAAAATGTCATTTATTGGTTCAGAAAGGTGTGGTCCTAGGACATGTGTGTAAGATCTAGATGGCACCAAGAGGGGGGGGGGTGAATTGGTGTATTAAAATTTTAGCAATCTAAATTAGTTATCTTAGCGGAAGCACACAAATACAAATGCAAATGAAGAAGAAAAACAAACAAACACACGAAGGTTTGTTGACGAGGTTTGGCCAAACTTTTGGCCTACGTCCCCGCTCCGGTCTTCTCGAGCTCGAGACCTCCGAAGATCACTAAACTCCTTCAAGGGCGAAGGATTCCTCACAACTTCTTCTTCTCCTTTCTTTTTCTTGAGGACATGTAGATAACCTCTTACAAATGTTCACTCTTGAACGCACAATTTAACTTCCTTCTATTCTGGATTCGACACTCGAATTCTCAGAAGGAGGAACTAAGGCTTCTTCACTCAAGCTCTAGAGTTTGCTAATCAAATTGCCAAAGTTACTTCCTAAGACTCTTGAGATTACAATTTATACTTTGCACAAACGACCTAATCTCTCTCATAGGAAACTAGTCGTTAATGCAAGTACAGTACTCTTCACCTACTTTTCGATCGTCCGCTTCCTCTGCTCTGGTCGATCGCTGCTTCAGTGAAGCTATCCAATGAACTTCCGTCTGGTGTCCCGATCGACCATCGTTCACCTTCGGACGTCCGTAGTTTCGAGCTTTAGCCTTAGTTCATTCATCAAGTTCCTTCAGTCGTCCGTCGATTGCACGCCAATCCTTTGGTCGCCCGATGTTGACTTGAACTTCGTTCTTCAATACTTCACTAGTCGTCCGCTGATTGCACACCAATCCTTTGGTCAACCTTTCCTTTAGTTCAATGCTCTTGTCAAGCTCCTTCGGTCACCCGCTGATTGTACCCCAATTCTTCTGTCGTCCGAGCTTGATTTGAACTTTGTTCTTCAACTCTTCTCTGGTCGTCCTGATTGCACACCAATCCTCCGGTCGACCTTTACTTCAATTGAAGTCTCTTGTCAAGCTCCTTCGGTCACCCGCTGATTGTAACCCAATCCTTTGGTCGTCCGATCTTGACTTGAACTTCGTTCTTCAACTCTTCTCTGGTCGTCCGCTGATTGCACACCAATCCTCCGATCGACCTTTACTTCAGTTGAAGTCTCTTGTCAAGCTCCTTCAGTTGCCCGCTGATTGTACCCCAATCCTTCGGTCGTCTGATCTTGACTTGTACAACACTTCTCTACTTCACTGGTCGTCCACTGATTCTTCCTGAATTCTTCGGACGTCCTTTATCTCTTTACTATGTATCGATCGTCCGCTCATTTCTGACTGAGATCCTCTGACGTCCGTAGTTCCCTTCTGACATTCTTCGGACATCCTCTGAAATTCTTCGACCGTCCTCTGTTCCCTTCTGACATTCTTCGGACGTCCTCTGACAACACTCAGAATCTTTGGACGACCTTTCATTATTCAGTTAGGTTCACTGGTCGTCCACTTCTCTGTCTCACAAACTTTCGGATGTCCACTATCTTCATATAGAAATTCAACTAACCAAAAATGCTCCCCTTAATCATATATCTCTTATTATCAAGCAATTCTCCCCCTTAACTCATGCATATATTCAAGACATGTAAATCAGAAATGCTCTGCAGTTTAATTTATCACTTATTATTGACAAGCATACTTCAAAAGTTATCTTTGCACAACAGATTTAAAAAAGAATTTCATTTCATTTCTGAAATACAAAAATATCATACATTACAGTCATTCAGACAAAGTGTTTTCAGACACATAATTTGACTACAACACAAAAATTAGTTTACATACACAAGTATATCTATCTATTTCTCTTGGTCCTTATTCTTCTTCCTCTTGAAGCTTTTTCCAAACTTCTTTTCAGAGGACAAATGTGTTGAACTTTTAGCTATGTCCTCAGTAGCATTTGTTGTTTCCTCTAGAATTTTGTTGACTGCATTTGTCAACAAAATGCTGATTTCATTTTCCTGTTCAGCAAATAGCTCTTGAAATTCGTCCTTTATGCCAGTTCTTTCAGTTGCCTCTTCAGTAGTGACTTGTCCATCTTGCATCAACAGTGATTTCTTGGACAACTTCTTCTTTTGGTGTAAGATTTCTCTCTTGATCAGCTCCTACATTTTGAAAATCACTATCTTGATCAACAATTTCATCTCTTGTAGAATTTTCCCTTTGATATTGAAGATTATTGTCAGGTCTATTTTCTTTCTCTTGAGCTCTCTCATCTTCACCTTGATCTTCTTCTTCTTCAGGATGTTCACTATGTCTTCCTTCTTGAGCCTCTTCTTCAACAGGTTCAAACCTCTCTTCTGCAGATTCAAGTCTCTCTTCTTCATGTTCAAGTCTCTCTTCTGCAGCTTCAGATTCTTCTACAATGGGTTCGAGTGTCTCTTGTTCCAGGGGTGCAGGTTCACTCCACTGACTGTTTTCTCCCCCTTTGTAATTATCAAAAGGAGGATGTGCATAGGGATCATATCTTGTTGCCTTCATGAACTCATCCATAATCTCCCATTGTTGACAGGCTTGATTATGGTGAACTATAATATCCTTACTGACTTCAGCATTGTCGAACTGCTCTTCTTCAAATTTCCTTAGTAGCTCAAGAGCTTGACTCAGTTGGGTGGACATGGTACTTAGTTGAGTTGACATGATGTCCACTTTGGTGCACAAGGTAGTCCAATATGCTCTACTTGGAGGCCAGGTGGTGGAGAATATGGAGGTTCCTACTGCAGTGGTGGGAGTCCTAAGTGGCTGAGAGGGTTGCAGAGGAGTTTCAGGGTTTTCAGCTGTTGAGGGATCTCTTGGAGTTTCAGATGGCTGACACATAGTTTCCTGTTACTCAGAGGTAAATGGGAATTCAGTGGTTTGGCGAGAGCCCTTGATGAGTCCCTTTCTGGTTAGGGTAGTGAAAGAGATTTTGTCATTTTTGATGGGGCGAAGGACTTCTTCATTAGCAGCAAACCTAAGTTTAAGGGTTTTGCGAACCATGAAGGTGATGAGATTTCCAAAGTATAAGTGGGTACCCTTGGTCCATTTAGAGTGTACCTTCTCTTTGGTTTTGATTAGCTGATACAGAAGAAGATTTCCTAGGAAATTCTAGGAGCTGCAGGATCGACAAGATGTGCAAGGACAACTAAATCAAGGAGATTTACTCTTGTTTAGTGACCAGCTCTAGGAAGTATAACATGAGTAGTGGACAACTTTCATGATAGGGGAGAGATACTTATGTAAAGACCCTTGAACAAAAGTATCTACTTGTCCTCCACTCATGGCTAGTGCAACTTGATTTTGGGTGTATGTGGTATGAGGCCAATGCATTGGGACAAGTTTTATGTGTGGGAAACCAGGAGTATCAAGGATCTCATTCAACTTAGACTCGTCATAGAGAAGTATTTTCTATACGAATAGGATTTAATTTCTTGATAGGTGTCATTATAAGTTAGGTTTGCATATAAATATTTAACAACATGATGATGGATTGTCTGATCAAGGCCAAGAAACTTAATCCAGACATATTGCTCAAATCTTTCTTTTAGACCAGGGAGTTGAAGACTTTTCCAGTCAATAGAATGGTATGGTTCAACTAAGCGATGGTCATCAAAGAGAGTCAAGTATTGATTTTGAACCAACTCACTAATGTACCACCGGGGATTATAGTCTAGGTCAGTTGAAGGGGTGGTTTGATTTTCATCGAAAGGTTGTACGGCTATGTCAACTGGTTCTTGTGGAGTGGAGGAGGAAGGTTCATTCACTTGTTCGACTGTTTGTGCTCTTTTTACTGATCTTCGCTTCTTAGCGGCTGACTTAATGGGTGACATGACTCTAATGGATAGTGCGGAACATAAGGTTTCAATATGACAAGAAACAATAGTGATTGAAAAAGAAACGAAGTGATTTGATTCTGCAAGAAAAGAATAGCATTCACAACAGTTTTTAAACCTAGTCAGGATTTAGATGATAAAAACCTAGAATTTGAACTTCGCAAAGCAAGAGATAATGTTTTAGGTTTACCTAGATGTTTGAATCCTCGTTTGGGAATGTTTTGATCACTTTGAGTTCCTAGGGACTTCAGGAGATTTGAACGAGGCTCGGGGGAAAGACGACGGAAGAACACGAAAGGTCGCCCTTTGAGTATTTTCCAAATATGACGACGATTAGGGGCGACCCACTATATATATAGTGTTCGCAACATCGATCGCTCACAATAAATGATAGATCGACCGAAGTAGAGTGTGATGTTAAGTCATGATCGCAGTGGGCGTCCTATGATTTCATTGGACGATCTTTGCTTAAACTGATCCTAATTCATGAATTAAATTTGGTCGTCCGGAATAAGGACAACGGACGTCTAAAAACCTAAGTATGATAAGACGTTCAAAACATAGGATGCCCTTTATTTCTACAACGGTCGATCGGTCCTTGGTAAGATATTAGGATTGGTCGCCCAAAGTTTTCAATGGGCGTCCGCTACATGGGATACAATAATTTGATGGTTTATTACGGACGCCCAAAGATTTTAGTGGGCGCCCGCTGGTTGGGATCACTAGATATCAACAATGTGTTTCGGACGCCCGAAATGCGGGGAGTGGACGTCCGAAGTTAACCTGGTACTTAATCACCTTATCATTTACTACTCAAGATCCTTTATAGTTCCATTTAGGATAGATATCTAGGAGAAGCTGGAAGTTTTTTATGTACGTATTGTGCAACACAATCAATTTACAACTTTATTAATCAGTGATACTCACATAGGCAAGTCACCAATAGGTTAAGTTATTTGTTAAGTTCCTAAGTCCAACATTCTAATTTCTCTCTTTAACGTATTAAACCTATCTCCTACTAAAGGTTTTGTGAATATGTCAGCTAAATGTCTCTCAGTTGGGACATGTTCTATAGAGATGGTTTTGAGTGATACATGTTCTCTAATGAAAAGATACCTTAAGTCAATGTGTTTGGTTCTTGAGTGCTGCACAGGGTTCTTGGTCATTTTCTATTGCACTGTATTATCACATCTTAATGGCATAGTTTCAATTGTTATGTCATAATCTAGGAGTTGTTGTTTCATCCATAATAGTTGAGCACAATAGCTTCCAGCAACAATATATTTAGCTTCAGCTGTGGACTGTGCAATTGAGTTTTGTTTCTTACTGGCTCAAGATATTAGTGAGCTGCCAAGGAAACAACACATACCACTGGTGCTCTTTCTATCTACTCTACATCCAACAAAGTCAGAGTCAGTGTAGGCATGAAGATCAAATAGAGAATTTCTGTCATACCACAAACTTAAGTTTGGAGTACTTTAAAGGTAACTCAAAATTTTTTTGGTGACAATCAAGTGAGAATCCTTGGGATTGGTCTGAAATCTGGCACATAGACATACACTAAACATAATGTATGGTCTAGAGGCAATCAAGTATAGAAGGCTTCCAATCATCCCTCTGTATAATTTCTAATCCACACTTTTTCCTTTTTCATCATTATCCAATTTAGTGAGAGTACTCTTGGGAGTAGAGCTAGACTTACAATCTTCCATTTCAAATCTCTCAAGCAACTCCTTTGTGTATTTCCCTTGGTTCAAAAAAATTTCATCCTTAGATTGTTTAACTTGAAAACCAAGAAAATATGCTAATTTTCCTACTAAACTCGTCTCAAACTCTTTATGCATGAGGATTTCGAATTCTTTACACATTTGAGAATTTGTGGATCCATAAATAATGTCATCCACATAAATGTGCACAACTAAAATATCATTCCCAAAATATTTCAAGAATAAAGTTGTATCCACTTTTCTTTTTGAAAACTCATTTTCAAGGATAAATGAGTTTAATCTCTCATACCAAGCTCTAGGAGCTTGCTTTAACC
>LTAE01006478.1:8039-24545 GCA_001647135.1 Pontederia paniculata
TATTAAATAGTTTTAATTGGCTTTTTAACACATTTTCTATGAAAATATTAATTCATGTGATTAAATTTATATTATTTATTAATGATTTCTTAAATAGTTTATATCAATGTTTTATATTACTTACTATAAAATATATATTTTATATTTTCGGTTCTCACTTTTTATCCAAACACTCATTAGAACCTATATATAATCATTACATTTTAGTTCATCCAAACACTATTAGAACTAATCTATCAAATCAAACTATTCACTAGAACCCGGAGAACCCCCGGTTCTACTTGCCAAACAGGGCCTTGGTGATCCAAACAAATACATATGCTGTTAAAATTCCTACATATCCACATAAAGCAAAATTCAGCCATGCTGAAGGTGCTTGATCAGTGTAAAGGAGCCATCGGGTGGACTGCAAAAGATCCAAAGGCAGGTAGATTAGCGACTACATCCTAATAATATGTTGACAAGTGCACACAGGAATAGAACATCAAAAACAAGTGAAGAAACATCACATGCACTAATAATCAGATAGGGTCTGAAGCAAACACAAATAACACGGTGGATCCATAATACATGGATATATGTGTAATAGACGTGCATAAGATTAATGTCTCTTACCACACCAAAAGCTAAAACTGCAAAAGCAATGGCGACAGAGTAGCCTCTTTGAAGTATTGTCATCGGGTCCTCAATAGGAACTATCAACCCAGGATCACGTGTGCCCCTGACTGACATTATTCCAATCGATGATACTACCAAGTCAAATGAATGAATGACAAGAGGAAATAGTATGAACCCAGATGGATCTGCAGAGTGAAAGAAATTGCAAGCTAATGATGCCACATGACAAAAACAGAAGTACACAGCCAAAATTAATACAGAATTGTTAACTGGAAATAGTGTCTAAAAGGTAGAAAAACATGAAATAAGACAAAAAAAAAAACTAAAAAATCCATGCCTTCAATTTTGCATTTTTGAGCCATTGTTCCTCCAAGTATCATAGCACTGATTATCTCTGCAGCTATACTCTCAAAAAGATCAGCACCACGTGCAGCACAGTCACCCACATTGTCACCAACCTAAAATGTATCCAACTAGGTAAAATATCTGTGCAAATTAGGTGAAGTGAACGAGGAAAAGAATATCACAAAACTATTAGCGTCCATGGAGTTCTTATCCATAAAACACATCGAAAAATGAGAAAGATTGATGTCTAAAGAAGAAGGAGATCAAAGATATGACCATCTGCAATTTTATTGAAACTTTAACCTTTTTAGTTCTGGAGCTCATATTTTGAGGCTAACTACAGGATATTTGGTAACTTTCTAATAGCATGATAGATAATCTCTTCAAATGAAGATTAATCATTTGTGGTGAGGACTCAACAAAAAGGCTGCTTGAAAAAGAAACCAAACCAAACCAAAGCTAGTGGGAACGAACACATTCTCGTAGGAGATGGTTGACCACAAACAATATTAGCTAAGCTACATGCATAAATTTCAGAAACAGCACAAGCTAAGAAAGCATAAGCTAATCACAATAAGAGAAACTACCAAGTCTGCAATAACAGCAGGATTTCTTGGATCATCTTCAGGTATTCCCTGCTCAACTTTTCCAACAAGATCAGCTCCAACATCAGCTGCTTTAGTATATATTCCACCACCCAACTGAGCAAAAAGAGCAACAAATGAAGCACCGAAACCGTATCCAACAAGAAGAAGGGGCACTGCATAAGAGCATTAAAATTCTACGTTATACACATTATAATGCTTCAACTTATTCTGAAAAAAAATCTCGAAAAGAAAATTTCATTAAAAAACTTATTTACAACTTTTTGGGCTCAATTTTCCAAAGCAACTTAAGAAATGATCCCCTACCTAAGAGAAATACCAAAAGGGTGAGAAAAGGTACACTAAATACTTAGATGTAAATTGTAGATCTGTCATGACAGTATTCTAGGCTTAGCCAGTTGATCTTTCTCATGAAACAAGGGAGTGAAATATAAATCAAACCTTTTTTTAATTTTCTTTTAGCTCTGCAATAATAGGGACATGTTTTCCTTATCACATTAAAAGATATTATGCATGCATTTCAAAAGGTATACGCCAAACATATCTGTGACAAATAAAATAAAATTCCACTAAAGGGATCCAGGACAAGCTGTTAAAACTTACTATCCACAGAAATCCATCCTCCAACCAAATAGAAATTCAGGAGACACGTTTCTAGAGCACAAAATTGATTAATCTAAGGTTTGAAGACAATTCTCAGTGTCCAAAACAACATAACTACATAATTTAGTCCATACCGAAACAGAATCTGAGACCCTCGTGTAACTTATTTTCTATATGGGAATAGAAACTGTATGCTGTCCTAACTCTTTAAGAACCAACACCATGAATTCAGCTCATCATTCCCACCTTGTATCTAATGTTAAGAAGCAAGACTGGATAGCAGTATATGAATTGGCATGAACTATATATAAGATTTTTGGAATATGAAACTTTCAGATAAAGATTTTACATTGATATCATAACCAAGAGTATTAAGTTTAAAACACCATGCATAATAGCAAAGTTGAAGCAATAGATCCCTGGCAAATGCTATTTGTTTAGTAAGTACTTACAGTCTGTAACTTTCATTGAACCTGGCGAATCAATCCCTAATAGGACATAAAACACTGCATATAAGACTGCTACACCAATGACAGCCATGCCAACAACAACAATTGCAGAGAAGCCACCAGCACGAACTGCGATCTGTTTATACCAAATCAACAAGACTGGTATCTCAAATGGGAATCAAGAAAAGGAATGAAGTATGATATAAAACCTGCAATGCCTCCCGTGCAGAACGTCTAGCAGCACTAGAAACTCGAACATTTGCACGCACTGATACCCACATCCCCACATATCCAGCGATTCCCGAGCACAGTGCTCCAAAAAGAAATGCTGCTACAGTTATGTATGCAGAGGTTGCCCTAAAAACATTAATAAACAACACAGATTAGCCAATTTGTCAGAAACAAATTGAACTCCCACATGTGGATGAATAAGACCTTCCCAAGCCAGATGATTCTTGTTGTGGGGTAGTATTACGAAAGAGATATATGCCAAGAATCAGAAATGCTAGCACTACTGCCATCCTAGAGATGCTCCTATATTGAGTCTTGAAAAAACCTTCAGCCCCATCTCGTATGGCATCAGATATCTGAAAAATAATGAAAGTGACAAAAAAACACATCAGAAAGCAGATTGACAAATAATTTTTTTTTGTCTTTGAAGGATAGATTGACAAAAGAAGTTGCAAGAGGAAAAGGGCTAAGAAACAACAGAGATGTGATTTTCTACAGGGACAGAAAACAGAAAGTGTATTCAATATAAATGTCTCAGATATCTTATATATAAGGTCATATATCTTATATGTCTCAGATATAAAAGAAAGAGAAGAACAATATAAATGAGCCAAAAATGCTTTGATGAAATAGTGTATTCAATATAAATCAATGTACCTGAGTGGCTAAATCAGTTACGAACAAATTATCAGATGAGAATTTAAAATCATCCAAATAAAAAAAACCACATTTTTATCCTCAGAAAAAGTCTATTGGCCAAGTATATTGCATGAAGGCATGAAGAAATATTATGCTAATTAAACAAACTAATAAACAGAAGTTGCAGAACCATACTGACTGAGCAGCTGATATAATACTTAAATAGTCTGAATAAAGAACAAAGAAAAGGACAGAAATAGAATTCAAAGTACCTGAGCCATTTCAGGAGGCCCCTCATCCTTGGCGAGAACCCACTTTGTGAGATAAATGGCGAAGAAGAAGCTCAGTATACATATAGAAAATACAAAGACAATAATTGGAGAAGCACTAGCACCAATGTAAAATAAAGCTCCAAGTGCCAAAAGCAATAGGACAAACAAGACGCGAGCATTGATCCCCATAAAAATGCGAAAAATCTGCAAAAGAGAATTACAGAATTAATGACATATGTAAAGACAAGTAACTGTTAAACACGGTACTTGAAGAGCTCCTGGAAACTTTTTATGTGTCAAGAAGGATATTCTGGATATATGTTTACCAAATTCCTAAAAACTTCTATATTTCTGTTTTCATATTTACAGATGACTAACAAGCTTACATAGAAAAGGGGAAATAAACATCTTTGCCGCACTCCACAACAAACAACCAATTTGGAGGAATAAGCTGAAAATTTACAATCATTATGATAGAACATTAGTTCATTCAAAAGTTGTGCTGTTTGTTTTTCTCGGGGAGGAAATGCTGTGCTGTTTTTAACAAGTAATTAAGAGTTAGGAACTTAGGACACATTATTGTGATCATGTAAATATTGTTGAATTTCCATGGCATGCTACTAAAGTAGATGGTGCACCAACATTATGCTCTTGTAACTCACAGGGAGGTTTTGAATATTTAAGTTCAGGTAGTATAAAAGAAGTTACTACAAAGCACTATCATGTAAATCCAAATAATGGAACCTTACGCGCGATTACAATATCCAAGAAGTACACGGTTTACAAAAGATGCATAGCTGAGTGAGACCAACAACATTTTTCTGAAACATAAGGGCTAAAAGAAAGATAGCAAAGATAAGAATATTTGGCAGCATCAAGTTCTTTGAACAGCACAGGTCAGAAGATTTAGTCCTTACCAAGGGGGTATATGATTTACTCCGCATGGCAGGAAAAGTCCTTGGCCTTTCCTGGTATATCCCCATCCCATTTTCAATTTCATCCTCCATTGCAACAGAATGTGACGAGTTCACTCTCCGGGTCACAGGGAAAGGAGCAAACTCCCCTGCTTGGGGCAAGTCGCCCCCAGATCCTGGTCGCTGAATCTTGAAAAAATTATTTGGTTACACTGTCAAAGAGTAAAACACTACTCTGAAGCAGCACAACTGAGTCTACTTTCTGCTGTGGTAATCACTCTTCTCCTGTGCGACAGAAATATCCATTCCACCAACCTAAACTGAACAATTCACAAGCACAAACACACATGCATATAGGTTAAGAATCTAGAAATCTGCTCCTGTCATCAAACACTAAAAACAACATTGGCAATCAATTCAAATTAGCACTAGACTTTCGTAGTTAAATCATTTTACATGAATTTTTAACCTTTCCTACGTTGTGCGTTCATAAATGTCCATACTGACACCGAAGTTTGGTCGCTGATCTGCCTCTCTTAAGATCATCGTCATGAAATCTTTAGATGAATGTACAAACGCTGATCCATCCGGATCTTGTCACAAAAACAAACAGTACTTTGTGTAAATCTGTAGAATTTTTTACTAGATCGGGATACTCAACAACAGTTTGGCGAGAGAATCTAAGCCTAAATTGTTACATTCTGATATGAATCTTGTCACACCTTCCTCGGTTACCAATAGAAACACGGATTAAATTCTTCAGATTTGTAACAAAAAAAAACGAGGGTTGCGAACAAATTTACCTTGTATTTTATCGGCAGTCGTCGCCAAAATTAGGTCAAAAAAGCGAATCGATGTAAGAGAGATCGGAGAACGAAAATTGTGGAAAAAGATCTGCTCCTCGATAACGAAAAGGAAATCGAGACAAAATTAGGAGAAGACGGAGCCGGATTTTGGAATCGACGGAGGATTTTTAGCCCACGACAAGGAAACGGCCAATTCTCTCTCTCTCTCTCTCTCTCTCTCTCTCTCTCTCTCTCAGTAACGAGTAATGAAGGCAGAAAGAGGAATCTACCAATTTTATGCCCAAGTTTTGTGTAATTTAAAGTTTGTACAAGGGGTTTACAGAAAAGTAATGGTGCAAATAGTAATATTCTATTTCTCAAATGTTTAAGGGCCTTCGTGCTAAAAGTGGGATCCAAAAACCAAGTTGAGGTCAGCGGGTCTGTGTCCCCGATTGAGGGATTGAGAGTTAGTAGTCTCGAGTTCGGACCTCATAGTCATCATTTTGATCAAAATTTATCTTATCGTTTTCGTTCGAATACCGAATTAGTCGGGTGCTAATAGTCTTTGACATCGATTGGTGTAGACCGAAAAAAATAAAAGTGGGATCTAAAGGATTGGAAGATATAAATTTGACCAAATTGCCGGAAAAAAATGAAAAAAATAAATGGACCGTTACGAGCTTATGGTCATATCTCTGCATTGCTAGTGGCAAGTCCGTCAACGAGCTCAGTTTGCAAGTTGTACTAGTATAAGAATTAGGAATAGTAATGTCTTAATAACCGAGAAATCAAATTAGAACGTAGTTGGTTTGACTGCATTCCAATTAGGGGAATTAAAACATTTAATATAATATTTTTTAAAGAAAAATTAAAAATAAATATTATGTATATTGTATTATAATATATATATATATGAAAATAACGAAGGTGCTATTTATTTATTTTGTCCATCATAAAATATTAGATCCACAATAAATATAATTTTTTTCTCTTAAAAAATTTATTATAAATTATTAAACCTATCATATAAAATGATATACTATTGATAAGATAAACAGTAAAGTATTTAAGTAGGTAACATCTTCATTAAATTCTTATATATAAAATAATCTATATATTTTAGGATTGATCATATTTGTTTAAATATAATAATTGAATATAATTAATTACATAATCAAGACAGGTTATATTATGGGTTCTTCAACTCGGATCCAGCTTCCAATATGATTTTGATTTGGTATTCGATAACAAGTGGGTTGGTGGTGTGGGCCGGGACAAAAGGACATTTTGAATCAAATTAATTAGGTATTAATAATCTTTAACATCAATCGCATTTGGACAATAAAAAAAAGATTGATATAGTTTCTTTGTTTAGTATCGCAGTACGGAAATCAAGAAACTAAACATAACCAAGGCATACATGCAGCAAATAGGTAATATAACAGTGATGAAACCCCTTTTAATTTAACCAAAGCAAAATATTTGTGCCACAGGCATCATTTCTATGTTGGTAAAGTTTTACTGAGAACCCATCATTGTCGGGCACCAAATCATGGAACACCATGGACATCTTTAACCAAGAAACTACCAACCCAAGTACCAGGGATATAAGGTGTTGCTGAAGCCATGTAAAGGAAACCTTTCCACGGTTGTTGCTTGACATTTCAAAGACCAAATATGGTTGTTGTCTCCTTGAAAAAAAATATATGGTTGGTGCCCTTTAGATCTCAAGTTGTGGAGTATCTAAGCTTCTGAGGATCTCATCAATCAACAAAACACCAGCGGCAAAAACGAGTGAGTAGTCGTGCATTCATAATCAAGTAATATCAGTCTTGCATACTGGACATGATATCTTCCGCCTCAGCCATTGGTCAATGCACTGAAAGTCAAGAAGGTGCATGAGCTATATGATGACATTATTTTGTAATAAAAGGGGCAAGAAACTGCTTACGTCTTTGTGGAACTTATGCAAGCATGGTAAATGTCTAATGATATCACCAACGGAAGGATTCTCAAGACAGATGGCACAAGGTTCTTCGACATTGTTGGTCTGCAAAATTATTCAGGGGAACAAATATAAAAAGTTCTCTGTAAAGGAAAAAACCAGTAACTTCCTTTTATCTATTAATTGATCAACACAAACAAAAGTTCACCTGCATTACTGATTGTGGCAGATTGTTAATTTGGGTCTCTGAAGCACCCAAATGTTGATGGTTGTTGTCATCCAACGCCAACAGTGTCTCGTAGTCATTTCTAAACAAAGAAAACATATAGAGAAAAATTACACTAAGATAAAATCTCTTGGACATGCCATGTGTGTCAGCATACAACTGTTGCCAGGGCCATATTGGTGAATGGTGAATGCGCACACTATGGAAAGAAAATACTGACATGACAGTCAACATGAAAGCAAATAAATGCTAGCAGCTTTTCACATCATGAAGACCACCAAGATTTTATTCCATGGAATAGTCATTTACTTTTTTCAAGTAATTTATAATCTTCATATATACAAGGATCAGATTTCAACAAATTGAAAAGTCTTGGACATTGCTGAAAGAATAAAGAAACATCACTTAGAAGGTCAGGGCTTTTTACGAAGGTGGCAGTTGAGTCACATTTATTATTCAATGACCATTGATTTAAATATTCTGCAAATTAACTCATTAAAGAGCTGAATATAGTATCTTATAAACATAAGGATAACGCGCATGCTAATTAATGTGCAAAGTTGCCTCCGGAATACAAGGCCATAAAATGAGAAAAATACGCACTCATTGAAATCACGTTGAACTTGAAGAATGTGTGAAAGGGCTGAAGTATTGCTGTTATCAAATGCAACTTCCAGTTCTTCAAATAAGTCGAGTCTCTGCATAGGAAGACCATCACCATTGTTTTTCAGGAATAAAGGGGCCAAAAAGTGGCACATTATTATAAACTAATACAATATGGAAAATAAATGCACAAATAAATAACACAACAGCAGCAGGAGCAAATTATTCTATCGATTTGGTATCGGCAATAATCCTTGCACACAATTGGCTCAACTACCGGAGCATTAATAAAATGAACTTTATCACTGTTCTATATCTTATTAATTATGAACTTGCATCTCCCAGTGACATAATTTGGTGCAAGCCTAATATGGCTGTAAGAAATTTTTAATTTAAATATAATAATGGAGTTTGGAAATCAACTGGTGTTTATGAGAAAACACTCTACTTATGCAGAAAGAGTCCTTCCTACTTCAAGTCTCATAATGATAAAGCATTGTAAAAGGTTCAATATGGCAAATAGTACTGTTTTGTACATGTTAAGTTTTTATTTTGACGAGGACATGTTGTTGACTTATAACATCACAAGTCATAACAATGGCGGAAATTGGCTTATAATTTTTTTTTAAGAAAAGAGAAATTAGTCTACAATTTTTTTTAGGTCAGTTATATATCAAACATAAACTTAGAATATATGGATGAGCTCCAGTATCAAGCTAGAGTTTGCAAGACAAAAGTCAACAGGCTCTTAAATCAAGTGCATGTAAAATAATCATAGGTATCTTACGAATATCCGATAAAACCTCTTGATATTTTTGAGGGACATCTCTCAAATTTACTAGCATGGAACTCAAATTTAAAAAAATATAAAAAAATCCCATCAACAAGCCACTCTATATGACGTATCACTAAATATACTTAATCAAGGACCATAAAAAGATGTGCATACAGACATTACCATATCCATATCCATTCCTTGTAAGTCAATGTCTCTCATTAGCCTTGCAATTCCAGTTGATGACCTGTATCTAGCGTTTCTTGATGCTAGTTGTGAACGCAGGTGTGCAATGAACCTCTCTCTCTATAAGGAAGAACATATACGGAGAAAAGATAAATACAAAAGAAAACAATGAATAGTAGATTGACAGTAAATGTTCTCTTACTACAAAAGAAAAAAAATGAATGAGTGGATTGACAGTAAATATTTTCTTAATAAATGCACATTGAAAATTAGTTTGAAATCAAGGTATGTATATAATGAATGCACACACATGTACATGCTGAATTTTGAAAGTTTTACAACTCGGATGACTACCCAAGCTTTGTAGTCATCCTTCTTTTTGTCAAAAAAAAAAGATATAATGAATGCAAAAATATTAAGAGAAAAATAACTAAGTATCCCATCGAGAGACACAGAAAATCATAATTAAGGAAACAGCAAATGCTTAACATAACTGTGTGCTAGTCAAAGTATATTTCGGTCACATATTATATGTTATCAAAAAACAATGCACATATGTACCATGCATAAAATTTTGTCCATGTACTGACATCCTCGTTGCATCAACTAAAACCAATTTGTTACTAAATCAAAAACCTTAGAAAGAATCAACAAATGGATCATGGAGGAGAATATACCATAGATTATTCACATTATTGCTATGAACCCAACCAATTGAACCTAAATCTGAATTAATTATCATTGGATGCGAGCATCATCAGTATACTTGATTTACGGATAACGTATTTAGAAATAGTCATATCCTTTCTCATGGTCTCAGCTTATCTTTGCTATACATCTTTACATTCTCCGACTGAAAGAAACCACAATAGATGTGAAAAAGCGCAGAAGACCTAACAAATTCTCAAATTGCAAATACAGATAAAAAATCTTCTAGTAATATGGAGGAGAAAACCTTTATAAAGAACATATTAAGCACACATAAATAGAGATCTAAGGAAAAATATGAGAAAACAAAACTAATTAATTGTGAATATATTACAGATAAATTTGTAGGGACAGTTATTGCAATAGGATGATCACATGATATTGTCAACAAAATATTGTAATAGATGACAGAATACTAGAAAACAAGAATTATAACAAAATGTTATCATCCTTTTTTAGAGGGAGTGATCAATCATCCATAACCAACCAAAAAATAATAATAATAAAGTTTTAAAATACAACTTTAAGAAATAAAACTACTAGCCATGTAGACAAACAACAGTGAAATTCTATTCCTGGTTGCCAAAAAGATCAAGACAATAGATAAATATGCAACATGGAATTCAAATGTGATAATGCTACATAACAACCAAAAGCCATACTTCAGATGTGGATCTCCAAGGTCAGTGACAATTCTCCTCTAGCAGAAGGCTTTATGGAGACTATTGGTTAGATATATTGAAATAACGCATGCTTTGCTAGCTCTTTTTTTTATGTTGCCTTAGTAAGAACTACTACACAACCAGGAGAAAAGGTTTGGGAGATATGATGAAGTCTAAATTATCCATATTATTATAACAGACAATCCATTTTAAGTTTTCAGATATTCATTGAGCGGGCATAGAAAAAATTGCGGTGAGTAAATGGCAAGAAAAAAGGTCATGCACAATATTTTCTTAAGATCAGGTGTCACAGGAAAAAAAGAGCTCCATACTCCATTACGGCGATTTTGCCTTGAAGCTGAGGATGTACGTCGAACACTCCCCTCCTGCAGCGACAATGCTATGGCTGCGTCAATCTGCAAACAAAGTATCCAGATGGCCGATATCTAGTTAATACAATTAACAGAATTGAACAGGCACAGAAAGATATTGCCTTTGGTAAGTAACTGGCCAGACCAAAGGTAATGCATAATATTTTGTACAGATCAGGTGTCAGAGAATAGAAAAGGTCCATACTCCATTACGACGACTTTGCCTTGAAGCTGAGGATGTATGCCGAATGCTCTCCTCTTGCAATGACAATGCTATGGCTGCATCAATCTGCAAAATAGAATATCCAGTCACCAACCTCTAGTTAACACAATAACAGAGCTCATTTCACCAAAAATACTAATACAGAATTCTAAATAAATTCAGAGCAGATTAATGTGAGAATGAATTCATGCCTGAAGAAACATTAGTGCTCAGCATTCTAGAAAAGGTATCAGTAAAATGAATATAAAGAATAACCTCATCATTAGTTCCAATTTCTGGTGATTCATTATACAGTTGCTCTTGAAGCCGACGAGCTAATATCTCATCAGATTCAACCTGCCTAATCCTAGCATTTGCACTAAGAGAGACTTCAGGACTTCCCAATGGAGGATTACTGGATGCTGCTTCTGGTGAATGCAGCTCGTCCACTTCTATGATTGGGCCCAATACTATATTAGAACGCTGACGAGTCCTACTTCTACTTGATCTTGAATTCAAGGCTTGCTGAGATGTTCCCACGCATAGGATTTCAGAGTTCTCAAAATCTGACTTCGATTGTTGGCCAGTGGAATCAACTGTCGAGCTATATTTCCTCTTTCCTTTAATAGTGACTTTTCTTCTGGTTTCTGAAATTAACTCAGAAATGGTTTGCTCTCTATTTGAGTTTGACTCTGGAAACATTGTTGTCTTGGAATTATCAAGTACATTTGCAAAGCCACTTCTACTTTCTAATTTTTTGTTAGGCATTTCCTTTGTCTTGTGAATGTTGAAAGCTCCAGAGGATGAAAAGATAGATGGTTTTTCGGACAGGTTGACTGCACAGAAATCTGGGTCTTCAGCAATTGATGCGTGGCAACTGGCACCTCCAGTAACAGTCATTTCAGTTTCAGCTCTCCTGTGAGTCCTGTCAAAATGAAAGCATATTATAACATGCTAAGAACTCAGTTAAAAAACGAAGCACAAGCCATAGTTTGCCCGCTGAAAAGAACTCATGAGCTTCCAACCAAACTCAACATTTGATCATATGGTATGAAAAAATTCCCTTTATAAGGGATTGGATAACTCAAATGCATAGAAAAATCATCTATATAAGTACGTGTGGTAGTTCATGGACCAAATGCACTCCAATGGTAAGAAAAGACAATTCCATCACTTCACAAGTAGCAAATTTTATTCATTCAAAATGAAGATAAGAAAGAAGTTTGGAATAACCTCTAATCAATGGAATCTTTTCCAACCAAAGAAATATGACAACAATATCTTTCCACAGTTAGGAACTTAGGACAGTGATCTACTACCAGTATTGTGTATGTTGTTCCAACTTTTAAGGATATCAACCGACCGATGGTAGCTAGAATCAAATGCTTATCACAATTGTTGTTGTATCCTTCTAGGATACTTAAACTGCAGCTTGAAGATTGCTCTCTTGATAGGAACAACTCATTAATTTATTCCTTGTTAATTTCATAATGATGACAAGAGCACATCAGGACATTTCAAGCCAATCAGCTTATGTTATAGACTAAATATGCACGTAATAAACATTCCAATGCAGAATGCTGGAGTTTGTCCATGTAATTCTAACTTTTAGGATATCAACCGACCCTATAGTAGCTAGAATCAAATTCTTATCATAATTGTTGTTGTACCCTTTAAGGATAGTTAGACTACAGCTTGAAGATTTCTCTCTTGATAGGAACCACTCATTCTTTTATTCCTTGTTCATTTCATATTAGTAGACAAGTGCAGACCAGGACATCTCAAACCAATCAGTTTGTGTTCTAGACTAAGTATACATGCAATAAATATTCTACTACAGAACGCTGCAATAGTTTGTCTCACTTTCATCTGTGTTTATACAATTATTTTATTTGGTTTTTCATCATATCAACAACAAAATCACCAAATAAATAAGATGACACAGTTGCAGGATATCCTCTTTTGTTACTCATGCTAATTTAAGCAAAACATCCAAAAAATATCTTTCTCTTTTGTCGTGGGAAGGTTGTGTAGTATGGTAATGGTTATTATTGGTTCGATGTCACACGTAAAGATTCAACAAAGAGGTAGAGAAAGAAAAGTATGTTTCCATCATGGCTATCCATAAAATGAAATATGGATCTGGTGGTTACCTGTGTGGGTGTAATGCAATTTTACCATCTTGCTCGTTGACAACATTAGAATCGACAATTGCCTTTCCTTTCTTGCTATAGTCATATTTACCATTACAGTTATTCCCAGCACTTCCTATGACATGAGAAATAGAATTTAGCCCATTTACCGCTCCCGGTAACACTACACTCTCTACTTTATCCTGTTTTAACTTTCTAATGGTCCAGTAATCTGGGTTGGCATTATGCAAAACGCCCCTACTTTCCTTGTTTCTGTCTCCTGTTTCTGATAAAGGAGCTTCTTCTGAGTTGTCATGGCTATTAATTCCAACAAGTGAAGAGCAGGGTCTTGTAACAGATGGAGCAGCTGCATGTCCATGATGAAGCTTGGACTGAAAATTATTATTTTCCGTGTTACAAGGAGAAATAACCCCATTGCATACCAATCTCCTCCTTCCGGTAGACCTCCAAGTAATATCAGTAGGCAATGTGTTTGACATTGTATGTTCAGATTTTGGCTGTGAATCATTACAGGGTTGAGTGCCTTTTCCTTTATCTGTTGACTTGATGTTAACATGTTTTTCATCCTGCAAAATTGCCTTCCCTGTCTGTGACATTTCAATGCTAAACTGACTTTGGGGTTTCCCAACTGACGAAGTGGGTGAAGATGACCCTACAACAAATAATTCACTTTTCCTATGGTGACCCAGCAATTCGCTGTCTTCATTGAGTGGTTCTTTCCCAGAGTTCCTCCTAGCATCCCCACATCTTGTTAGATATGATGTGTGAAGCGGATTATTATGGTTGTCAACATTTTTCCTGCTCTCTTTTCCTTCAGTGACGACCCCATTTTGCTTGGTTTTCGGTGTTGTACATGGTTGTGGAGCATCAGAGATTGACAGTGCTAATTTGGCTCGTTTAAAGAGTTCTTCAGTGTCATTAGGGGATATTCTGCTCTTGTTAACACTATTTCCTACAGAATTGTGATGGCGACTATAGATATGCTCTGAGTACTCTGCATTTCGCTGGGATGATGATGATGCAGCAGCTTTTACTCGCATCAATCTATCTGGGGTATCGGGTACTTCTACATTTCGTTGGCATGGTGATGAAGTAACTTTTACTCGCATCAATCTATCTGGAGTGTCAGGGACCTCTAAGACCATGTCTGGATCCATCTCATCAACACTCTTCAAACGAAACATATCAGCTTACGGGAACACACCAACAATAGAGAAGAAACTATATGGCTATCATCAGCTCTCTGAAATCCTGCAGCATCAGAATGAAGTAGAAAATTTAGACAACACCAAGATACTAATATCACGCAAACAGAAAAGGCCATTTCTTATTAAAGTTTAGGATCATAAGGCTAATAACAAAAGGAACCCATATATCAACTATATTTGCCACAGCACGAAAATAAGCAAAAAAATCCAGTAAAATATAGAGAATATAAATCTTCCAACAATGAGGCACAGACAGCATAATAAATTTAGGATCATCTGAATTATTATTTAAATCAGGAAAAAAGATATATTATCCAAGAATTGCTACAAACAATAACAAATTTAGGATTCATAGATTAGATCAATAAGATGCCCGATTTCACAACTACTTAACCCTAGGTAAGAAATTGCAACAGTCAAGCAACAAAGGCGAATACTAACAACTCTATATAGACCAACATTTTGGTTTCAGGAAAGAACATGAGCATCCAAGGAGAACAAGATTAAAGATAAAAACTCGAAGACTACCGAAAAATAGGATAAATAAAAAATTTAAATGCCTAAAAATCATATCTTGATTACTCTTTTTCGGATTGCGGCGTAAAAGCGACCGCATCAACAACGTTCAAAATAAATTAAGAAACGGAGAGATCGAAACAAGACGATAGGGCACAACAAATATGAAAAAAAATTATAAAAAAAAAGCAGATAGAAGAACATAAAAATACCTCCTTTACGATCGGGTTCCTCGAGTTCCGATCAAAATCCAAGCATCAAAGGTGAAATTTGTAAGAACTCCACGCCCTCTCCACGACGTATCGCGTTCTACCTCGAAGCGATGGCGGTGCGTGCGTGAACAATCGCGCTGGCGTGATCTCGCTGCGATCGCCCTTGGAGTCCTCCGAACAGCCGTTAGATGACGCGAGACGCGTGATCACAGCCGTCGAACAGAGGGTCCAACAGGACCTTTCGGATGGAAAGGTATTGTGGTAATAAACCTCAAAATATCTACACAACTCTTTTCAATTTTCATACTTTTATAAGGTATTTTTTTATTTTTAACAATTCATACTTATAAATAATTATTAGGTAATATATATTTTTAACAAATTACCATGTATAAATATTATCAAGTTCAAAAATTTATATTACTAAGTTGGACGGATCACAATCACAAATTAACATATTAAGTAAGTAATTAGTATCCTTTAAGATAAAATGACAATAATATGGATGTTTATAATTAATATTAATAATTATAATTTAGAAAAACGTTATTTTGATTAATAATTAATGACATATTATTATTCATAATATGATAATAATAATAATAACATATTATATAAATATTATTTAAACCATAAATATTAGTAATATTAATTATTGTTATATTATTTATTTGTGTTATTATTATCATATGATGTATTATGTTATGGTTTATTTATGAAAAATTCAAAAGGTCAAATATGAAAAGTAGCTATAAGTAAGATTATCACCTCAATAATAATATGAAAATAATCATATTCTTAGACAATTTGATTTATCACCTCGTAAACATGTTGTATGATTGAACAATATTGATTATCTCCATAATAAAATAAGTGTAACGCCCCCAAATCCGTACTCTGCTCGCGAAAATGATACGTCTTTCATCTTTGACTTTACATTTGACCAAAATATTGGTCAACATAATGAACATATAATGCAGAAGCAATAAGTTTTAAAATAAATTTTATTGAGTCTAGCCAATAGAGAAAAACATAATTAATGAAAGTTAGCAAACTCGATTGCAAAACTAATTCGACTCAAGATAGGCTCGTATCATGTACAAGTCATCATGTCATGAACATATGTATCATCAATACCATTAGCTACTCATTGCGTCCGTTACCTACATGATAAAAAAATAAGGAACATAATTATATCATAAACGATGAAGTTCAATATATAAAAAAAGTAATAGGAACATATATATATATATATATATATATATATATATATATATA